>RJWJ010002462.1:0-101049 GCA_004363605.1 Indri indri
GTGGATGCGGAGAGATAGGAACACTCATACACTGCTGGTGGGACTGCAAACTGGTGCAACCTCTGTGGAAAGCAATATGGAGATACCTTAAAGAGATACAAGTAGAATTACCATTTGATCCAGCAATCCCATTACTGGGCATCTACCCAAAAGAACAAAAGTCGCTCTATGAAAAAGACACCTGCACCCGAATGTTTATAGCAGCACAATTCACAATTGTAAAGATGTGGAAACAACCCAAGTGTCCATCAATGCATAAATGGATTAATAAAATGTGGTATATGTATACCATGGGGTACTATTCAGCTTTAAGAAACAATGGTGATATAGCACCTCTTGTATACTCCCGGATAGAGCTGGAATGCATTCTACTAAGTGAAGTATCCCAAGAATGGAAAAACAAGCACACATATACTCACCATCAAATTGGTATTAACTGAACAACACATAAGTGCACATATAAGAATAACATCTATTGGATGTCGGGCATGGGGGGAGGGGAAAGGGGAGGGGCTCGGGGGAGGAGGGGATGGATATATGCATACACAAAGAGTGCAATGCACACCACCCGAGAGATGGACACACTTCAAACTGGGACTTGAGGGAAGGAGGGGCAAGGGCAACATACGTAACCTAAACATCTGTACCCCTATAATAACAAACAATAAAAAAACATAAAATTAAAAAAATATGAAAACATGGTCAACATAACTAATAGCAAGGGAATGCAAATTAAAATCACAATGAGATACCACCTTGTCCCTGTCAGAATGGCCAATAATAAACAGTCAAAAATATAGATCTCAGTGGGGATGTGGTGAAAATGGAATGTTTATACACTGTTGGTAGGAATGTAAATCAGTGTAAACTTTATGGCAAACAGTATGGAGATTCCTCAAAGGACTATATGTAAACCTACCATTCAATCCAGCAATCCCACTAATGGGTATCTACCCAAAGGAAAATAAGTCATTTTATTAGAAAAAAAAAAAAAAGCAGGTTGTACTAGTTTGTAGTCCCAAAAGCAGTGTATGAGTGCTACTATCTCTCCACATCCATGCCAACATATCTTGTTTTGGGACTATTTGATAAAAAGCCATTCTCACTGAAGGTAAGAGATATAGCATTGTGGTTTTGATTTGCATTTCCCTGATGATTAGAGATGTTGAGAATTTTTTCATATATTTTTTGGCCATTAGTCTACCTTCTTTTGAAAAGTTTATGTTAATGTCTTTTGCCCACTTGTTAATGGGGTTGTTAGATTTTTGTCTTGCTGATTTGTTGACTTTTTTGTAGATTCTGGTTATCAGCCCTTTATCAGATGTATAGCATGCAAATATTTTCTCTCGTTTTGTAGGTTGTCTATTCATTGTAATGATTGTTTCCTTGGCTGTGCAGAAGCTTTTTAATTTGATAAAGTCCCAATTATTTATTTTTGTTGATGCTGTGATTGCTTTTGTGGTCTTCTTCATAAATTCTTTGCCAGGCTGATGTCTATAACATTTGTTTTTAACATTTCCTTCTAGAATTATTGTTATTTTTTCTTGTTTGAACTGGCCAGTTAGGAAGTCCTTTTTATTATTTCAGAATATTATGGAGGTACAAATGTTTTGGTTACATCAATTGCTTTCATGCCATCTGAGTCAATGTTGAAGTGTGCTCATCCCACAGATAGTGTGCATCGTACCCATTAGGTGTGAATTTCCCCATCCCCTCCACCCTCCACATGCTTGATTTCTGATGAGTGTTATTTCCATATGTGCACATACGTGTTGATCAATTAGTACTAATTTAATGGTGAGAATACATGGTGTTGTTTTTCTATTCTTGTGATACATCACTTAGAAGAATAGTCTCCAGTTACATTGAGGTTAACTCAAGAAATATTACTTTTTTGACAAAGGAGACAAAACCATACGCAGGGGAAAAGAATCCCACTAACAAAATTCATATGGTTTTATGCCTTACCTTTAAGCCTGTTATCCATCGTGAGTTGATTTTCGTGAGCGGTGAGAGGTGTTGGTCCTGTTTCAGTCTTCTACATTTGGCTATCCAGTTTTCCCAGAACCACTGATTGAAGAGGAATTCTTTCCTGCAGTGTATGTTTTTTGTCAGCTTTGGTAAAGATCAGTTGGCAATATGAACTTGGTTTTATATCTGGGTTCTCTGTTCTGATCCTTTGGTCTATGTCTCCATTCTTGTGCCTGTACCATGCTGTTTGGGTTACTACAGCCTTGTGGCATAGCTTCAAGTCTGGTAAATTGATGCCTCCCAATTTGTTATTTTTTCTTAAGATTTCTTTGGCTATGCAGGGTCTTCTCTGGTTCCATAGGAAGCATAGCATTATTTTTTCTAGATCTGACAAAAATCATGTTGATATTTTATTTTATTTTTATTTATTTATTTTTATTTCAGAATAGTACAGGATTACAAATGCTTTAGTCATATAAATTGCCTGTGCATTGCCTGAGTCAAAGCTGCAAGCATGCCCATCCCCCAGACAGTACACACCACGCCCAATAGGTGTGTGAGTTTACCCATCCTGTTCATCCTCCCCCCTCCCACCTGCCTGATCCCCAGTGAATGCTACTTCCATATGTGCACATAAGTGTTGATTGATTAGTACCAATTTAATGGTGAGTATATGTGGTGTTTGTTTTTCCATCCTTGTGATACTTAGACTTTGAAGAATGGGCTATGGCTTCATCCAGGATATTATAAGAGTTCACCAATCTTTTTTATGGCTGAGTAGTACTGCCTGGTGTACATATGACAAATTTTATTAATCCAGTTATGTACCGATTGGCACTTGGGTTGTTTCCACATCTTTGCTATTGAGAATTGTACTGCTGTAAACATTCGAATGCAGGTGTCTTTTTTACAGAATTTCTTTTTTTCCTTTGGGTAAATACCCAGTAGTGGGATTGCTTTAACCAATGCCAGTTGTACTTTTAGTACTTTGACATATCTCCCTATGACTTTCCATAGAGTTTGTACTAGTTTGCAGTCCCACCAGCAGTGTACGAGTGTTCCTCTCTCTCCACATTCATGCCAACATTTGTTATTTTAGGACTTTTGATAAATTCCATTCTCATTGGAGTTAAGTACACAAATCAGTAGCATTCATATATGCCAACAACAGTCAAACTGAGAACCAAATCAAAGATTCAATAACTGTTATAATAGCAACAAAGAAAATAAAATACCTAGGAATGTATTAATGTTTAGCTAAGGAGGTAAAAGACCTTACAAGGAGAATTGTGAAACATTGAGGAAGGAAATACCAGAGGATGGGAAGAGATGGAAAGCCATACCATGGTCATGGATCGACAGACTCAACATTGCTAAAATGTCTATAGTACCCAAAGTGATCTACAGATTCAAAGCAATCTCTATTAAAGTATCAAAATCATTTTTCACTGATCTAGATAAAATAATTATATGCTTCATATGGAGCCAGAGAAGACCCCATTTAGCCAATGTAATCTTAAACAAAAAGAGCAAATTGGGAGACATCAATTTACTAGACTTCAAACTATATTACAAGGCTATAGTAGCCAAAACAATATGGTAGTGGCACAAGAACAGTGATACAGATCAACGGAACAGAACAGAGAACCCAGATATAAAACCATCCTCATGAAGGTATTTTAATAGGGATTGCATTGAATCTGTAGATAACTTTAGGCAGTATAGACATTTTACCAATATTGATTCTGCTGATCTGTGAGCTAGTAAAACAACTATGGAAAGTATTATAGTATGGAGATATCTGAAATATCTAAAGATAGAACTACTATTTGATCCAGCAATCCCACTACTGGGTATTTACCCAAAGGAAAAAGTGACATTCTATAAAAATGATACCTACACTCTAATGTGTATAGGAACACAATTCACAACTGCAAGGATGTGGAAACAACCCAAGTGCCCATCAATAGATGAGTGGATTAATAAAATGTGGTGGATGTATACCATGGAATACTACTCAGGCATGAAAAACATGGTGTACTAATACCTTTTGCATTAACATGGTTGGAACTGGAGACCATTCTTCTAAGTGAAGTATTAGAAGAATGGAAAAACGACACTACATGTAGTCACCATTAAACTGGAACTAATCCATTGACACTTATATACACATATGGAAATAACATTAACTGGAAATCAAGCAGGTGAGGAGGAAGGGATGGGTAACTTCACACCTATTTGGTACAGGGCACACTAGGGTATGCGCACACATATAACTTTTACTCAAATAATACAAAAACGATTTATGTAACCAAAACCTTTATACCCACATAATATTCTGAAATTAAAAATAAAAGAATAATATTTTCAAAAGAAGGTTACATGTATTCCTCCACCACCAATAAAGTTCCACCCTCCAAAAGAACAAACAACACATGTCTATTTTAATGTTTATTGCAGCATGATTCACAATTGCAATGTTTTGGAACTGAAGTGCCCATAAATTGATGAGTGGATAAAGAAAATGTGTTATATATACACATATACTATTGAGTACTACCCCACCATAAAAAGGAATGAAATCATGTCTTGTTTCAACTTGAATGAAACTGGAGAGTATTATCCTAAATGAATTATCTCAGGAATAGAAAAATGAACACCACATGTTGTCAATAATAAGTGGGAACTATATGAGGAGTATATATGGTCATAAATCGGTGTAACGGACATTGGAAACTAAGAAGGGGGATTTTGGCTGGAGGTGGAGGTATAAAAATCTACCCATCAGGTACAATGTATACTATTATGGTAATTGGTGCACTAAAAGCCCTGACTTCAGCATAATACAATTCATCCATGTAACAAGCAACATTTGTAGCTCTTAAACCTATTGAGAATAAGAAAAACAAAAACAAAAACAAAAAACACCTGTTTACCTTGTTTTATCACACATTTGTAAAATGCATTAAATATTTGACCCCAGAAGTTCTTTACTTTTTATGCAAAATCTATGAATATCACATGGGATATAAAGGACTCCTGGAGCACAATCTGAGAAGCTATGATCTAATTCAACACTCTTACTTTGCAGTTGAAAAAACTAAAAATTCAAGAAAAGAACTAACTTATTTAATATTACACAGTTTCTCATTAGAGTAGGGAATTAGAAGCTTTGCCCATGATTTTTTCAACTCGCTATGAAACCTCCAAGAATGGAGTCCCTTTGCTTTACTCTATTAGAGACAATTGGAAAGAAATTGTGCAATGTTGTATTTATTTTGTGAATATTCAAATCACACATTTAATTTTAAATAATTCAGAGAATAAATTCCATGATCCACTTAAGCCATCTTTCTTGGAAGCCAGAAATATCTGAAAGATGAATTTGTATAGATTATCAAATATAAAATATACATTTAATAGTTATGTATTATAGTTTGAGTTATAGAAAACAGTTCATAGTATCATTATAACTTGATCTAATAACTCCATGTTAATTGTCAAAAGTAGATCATATGGCTATCTTAAAATATGGGGTTTTTAACAAAAGCGTTTAGTTTTATATTTGGGGGAAGGCGATTCCTTCCATTCTGCTAATTTGTTTGGTTTTTTTTTTTTTTACTTTGTTGAGGACTTAGCACAAATCATCCTCTTACTGTACTCTTGCAAGTACAAGGGGAGTTGTCAGTAGAGGAATTTTGTTTTGTTTTGCTCTTATTCTTTTAAAGACAATGGAGAGAAATATGAAATAGTAGTATAGGGTAGAAAGGTACACAATTGAGTGATTTCCCATTCTTTTGTTTTTCTGACCTCTTATCACAAATACTGGTCACAAAAGCTAAGTATAATTTGATTATCTTTTTAAAAATAAATACAGAAAATAAACATATTAATAGAAAACAAAAAGGGGGTGGGGATGTAAAATAGCTCAGTAATAAAGAGAACAGTAGCAAACTCTTACTGCTCTTTGGAAAGAGTAGTTTTAACAAAGTAAGCAAGAATCATTTTCTCTGGTTGAGTGTTGATTCCCCAGCGTGCTCTCAGTAAGTAATTAGAATGGCCCACTGAATGTCAGCATCAGCTTGTTTATTCTCATTATTTTATCATTTTAAAAACCCTCTAGGTGATGAGACATGCAGTATAGAACATAATTACCATTATTAGCATACTAATTGGGCACAAAAATAGGCCAACTACAAGGTAGCCAACTGAATAATTTCACATTAATCAAACACCGTAGTGAATAAGCCTATTGTTAAATTGACAGCTACCATAATTGGCAATATTTTACAGTGAAATACCAGAATTTCCTTGTAATATCCCTCCAGTGTCATATACTTTAGAGATTTCCCATGTTCCCATCTTCGAATGTGTGCACCTTGCTCAGGTTCAAGAAAATATTATGACGAAAATACTAGTCTTTTAACAACTACCCTAAGTGTTTGAAGAGAAGCTTGTTGGCCTTCACCAAGAGATGTGAGTGATAAGAAAAAACGATAAAGCTACTGATTTAGTCACTTGTTGCTGTATATCATGTTTTATATCTAGATACATAGTCTTCTAAACTCAAAAGACTCTTGACCACCTTAACAGTACCTAGTGGATTGTCTACTTTATAAAAGTGCAAATATGATACACCTAATTAATAAGGTAACATTCTTTATGTGTTGATAATTATGAACCCTAAGTGCTCCATGCCAGCAGTGTTTTTTCCTTTTCTGCAGATATATAGAGATGATCTAGACTAAAATCCTTGCTCAGTAGAAGAGCATAATTATGAAAGCCCACAATGCGTATGAGATACCTTTCTTCTGGCTCCCTATAATAGCACTTTCATTAGATCATCTGCCTATTCAAACATTACTGTTGATCACCAGCTACACTCAGGATCTAGCTCTCAATTGAGAACCATGTAAATCTTTCTACAAAATGACCCTAGCAGATCTTTTATAGTGATTCCCCAAATAAACACTCTGTTCCAACCAATTGATCTCTTCTATGACAGCCATACTTGCTAAAATTATCTTATATACACCTCCTGCACATGTTTCCTCCTCCTAGATTACCTGTCTCCCTTTCTACACTTCTGCAAACCCTCTTTTACTCAAAAGTTAACTGAAATCCCTCCTCCATGCAGAATTCCCTGACTGCTCCAGCGAGGAATTAACTTTCCTGTGCTAAGCTTCTATTATGTTTACCACTTATTTCACACATATTCATTCACTCAGAAAACACTGAACATCCATTAAATGTCAGCCACAGTTTTTGGCAACAAAAAGACAAAGATAGCTCTGACAAGGTCCCTTCTTGAAGTTTCACAAGTACCATCCTATCACTTATTTATATTATAGGTTTTTGTGAGTAGGAACCCTATATTATATTCTTGTTATACTCTTTTTTTAGTGAGTGCATAGTAGGTGCTCCAGAAAAATTTAATGAAATAAAATTGTCTATTACCTTTTATTTTCCTATAAGTCTCATTGAAGCTACCCACCATTTCCATTTATATTCTCCTTGTAATTACTTCAACTTCACTAATTTTCTTTTCTCCCCTATCTTTCCATTTTCAGTAGCACTTTTCACTGATTCTTCTTTAGCATGGACATCTGTTCCTATATTAGCTTGTAGACCTGGATCTGTCACAAAACATTACTTTGTCACTTCATTTCTCTGTACCTTAGGTTTACCATCTATAAAGTAAAGGGCATGAACTAGGTTAGTAGTCCATATATCTAACTGCAATTCAGAATCATGTGGATAGCATTGTAAATATACAACTAGGCATTGGATTATATCAGTGGTTTCCAATTCTGGTAGCACATTAGAATGCTATGGGAAGCTTTTAAAAACTGTTGACTGTCCCCCAGACCAAATTATTCCATTTCCAAATTATTCCATTTTCTAAAAGGCTAGCGTATGTGAATTTAAAGTGCAGCCAGAGGAGAGAACACCTGAACTTCCTGACTCTGATTTTCCATAACCTTGTAGTTTAAAAAACATTAAAGTAATTGAGAAAACTTTAGTAAGTCCATGACAGCAAGTTTTAAGAGGGCAACAACATTAATGTGTAGGGAAAGAAATTTTAAAAATATATTTTATGAGTTAGTGAAAATCTAATCTATGATAATTTCAAAAGAAAAGAAATTCAACATTACCTCTACGTCTCATTAGCTTGAATCAGAATATCTGTTTTCTATGTTAACATATGTTGTGCTTCAGTTAGAGGATTAAATAAAGAATGGACATTGAATTGTGACTTATGAAGGTGAAGAGAAATAGGATTTGTGAATAGACCCAAATCCCATTTCTGATAGAAAGCACTGAACCTTTGCAACATTTCATTCTTGGGAATTAGTTTTTGTTATCTATTTGCATTATATTATCAGAGTGTCCTTGAAGGTGTTTTTGTTTTGAACATAGCTCTTCAGCTAGAGTAGACCTAACTTGTAAGCCCTATGGGAGAGATCTATGAAATAAAGCCCAGAGCTATCTATGGGACATGTATCGGTTATATTGGCTCATGTTCTGTAACAGAGATCCAGAATCAAAATAACAGTTGCTTAAAAGAGATAAAAATTTCCTTTCATCTTGTGTAAAGTCTGGATTGGTTATCCAAGGTTGACATAACAACTCCACGCCTATCAGGTACACATGTTAAGGGTCTAGTATCAAGATTATATAAAGAACAGAAATAAGACAACCCAATTAAAAATGGGTGAAAACTTGACTAGACATTTTTCCAAAGAAGATATACATATGACTAACAAACACATGAAAAGATGCTCAACATCATCAGTCATTAGGGAAATGCAAATCAAAATCACAAGGAACTCTCACTAGGATAGTTATAAAAAAGAAAAATAACAAGTATTGGAAAGAATGTGGAGAAAGAACACTCATGTATTGCTGGTGGGAATGCAAAATGGTTTACTCATTGTGGAAAATAGTTTGGTAGTTCCTTTAAAAATTGAACATAGAACTACCATATGACCCAGTAATTCTACTCCTGGGTATATGCTAAAAGAATTTACTATAAGTATTTAAACAAGTGCATGTAAATGCATGTTCATATCAGCACTATTCACAATACATAAAATGTGGAAATGTCCTAAATGCCCACGAACAGAATAATGAAAAACAAATACTGTTATATACATATAATGGAATATTATTTAGCCACATAAATAAGTACTGATACCAGGTACAGCAGAGATTAACCTTCAAAACAATATGGTAAATGTTATAGGCCAGTAATAAAATATCACATATTGTATGATTCTATTTATATGAGACATCTAAAATTGATAAATTCATTAGAGACAGAATGCCAATGGTGCTTGCCAGGTGCTGGGGACAGGGGAGAACGGGATGGGGAGGAACTGCTTAATGGGTAAGGTTTTTTTTTTTTTTTGTTTGGAGCAGATAAAAATGTTTTGGAAATAGATAGAAGTGATGATTCTATAGCATTGTGAATGCACCAGATGCCATGGAGTTGTTTTGTAAAATGGTTAATTTTATGCTACATGAATCTCACCTCAATAAATTATAGGTAATTATAAGTAAATTATTAAAAAATGTTTTATTGTTTACAGAAGGAAATCTTCCACCATTATTCATAGTAATGATTCCATTGAATTAGAAAAGGAAACTTCCACATGAATATTTCAGAGTTCTCATGTCACTGGGTAGGCAAGCAGCCAAAAAAGGATGTTATGATGTTGGCTAATATGATTGATCCTGACTGTCAAGAGGTAATAGAATTAGCATGACTCAATGGATGCAGAAAGAAATGTGGTTGGAACCCAAGTGATGTGCTGTACTTTCTCATAAAACCATATCGAGTAGTAAAAGTTAATGTAAGACTACTCTAACAATTTATGCCTGGGTTAAGAAAGCATAGTGAGTAATAAAAAAAAAAGGAGGGATGAATTATAATTCATTTTAGTGGTGGAGGCAGCAGCATCCAGTGTTTAGCAGCAGTGGCAATGACATCTTAAACAGGCTTCTCAAATAATATGGCCTAATGGATAGTTCCTGACACCTGGCTTCTTTTGAAACTCACTTGTTTTTCTAAGACTGACTTTCCAGTCTTCCAATCCTTTTCTGTTTATGATGACTACAATAACTTTCTGTGTTTTGTCACTAAAAACTCTGATTAGTAAAGAGTGCCTGCACTCCCCCAACTCAACTTGCCATGAAACTCTGGATTTTGGTGTTTAGCTTCCATCATTGAATTTACTGTAGTCACTTGCTCTTAGATCTGTCACCTACTTTCCTCCTTACATCCTTGATTTCCCAAATCCTTGGATATATAGTGTGCAGATAATTTCCCTTCTGTCTCTCTGGTCTTCTTGAGTGCTCAGAAGACAGCCCTGTAATATAGCCCCCAGGGGCAGGGATAAGAGCCTGGAGAAAATAGAACAGGGTACAGTAACAGATTTAATATATACACACACACACATGTATATATACATATGCATACATTCAACTGTATGTATATACATATGTATGTATATATATGCATATATATGTATATATATATTTATATATATATGACTCCATCTCTCCAGACGTAGTCTCACATCATAACAGAAAAGCTATTGATTGGCAATTCTCCAACATACATGTATATTTAAGGGCATTTTGTGCACTGCCAAATCTCTATTACAGGTGATATTGGTACTTTAGGTAACCATTAGTGGCCATAAGAAGCTGGCAATATTTTAGACACTTAGGATACAGTAGAATAAAACAACAACATAATAACAAACAAAGAAAACAGGAAAACTATCTGAAGTCATTGCTTCTGCCATCTATAGACGGAAACTTAAATATGGTCAACAGCTGATCAGGCCACAGAAAATTCACTTGCTTAGCACCTTAACTGCCATGTGAGTTCTATTTAACTCATGCTAGTTTTGAGCCTGGGGCCTCATGAAACATATTTAACTCACACATCACTTTACCTTGGGAGCCGTGAGAACTTTTTCTCAGGTTGCGTATATCTCATGCACAGAAAACAGTTAAAAACAAACAAACAAACAAACAAATTTTTCATTAAATTAGAAAGTATTTTGTTTTTTAATTATTATCCTATTTTTGTAATAAAACACCATGGCCATGGCCCCGAGGAAATTTTTTTTTTTCTAGTGTGGCAGTCAATGTGCTAAACACCTCGATGTAGCTGAAACGATGTTTATATCAGAGTCTCCTCAAAACGGTAGTGTTCTGTGAGATATTATCATATATCTAAAGAAAAAAGAATTGTTGTGTCAAAAAAGCTTGAGAAATGCTGGGTCAAATACTGTACTACAGTATCCTTACTGTAGTACTTGACAGGGTATTTAACATATTGATCCGTGGTGTGAACACCCAAGATGAGAATGAAATATCCAGTTGTGTCTTAAATGTATTTGGTGATCTTTCTTTCTTCCACAGAACATTTATTGAGACCTATTTAAAACGTTTGTGCTCAGAGGAATATAATTTATCCTGTGTATGTGATTTAAAAACACCATAGTATTTTTTCCTACTAAAATAACTGGCTTTATTAATATTGGGGAGAAAGAATTCCAGAATAATGTTTGGGATTTCTCCTCAAACAGAGAAAACAGAGCCAAGTCTTCCCCTATGAATGCCTCCATCCATCTACTGTAGAGGTTATTGTGGTGGAATTTCTGCAAAGAAAACAAACATCTTCCATTTCTGCATTCTTATGCTATTCTTCCAATCAAGAGGTGGGGTCTACTTCCCTTTATCTTGATATTAGGTAGCCTTTCAACTTCCTTTGACCAAGAGAATGCAGTGGAAGTAATTCTGTACCATTTTTAAAACCTAATTCTTAAGAGGCTTAGTAGCTTCTTATTTCTCCCTCTTCGAAGCCAGTCATCATGGGAAGAAGGCAGGGGACCCTACTGGAGAGAAAAGCTGTTTCAGAGAAAAACAAAAACAAAACCAGAACAAAACACCCAGATCCTGAAAGATTAGAGACTTACAGTGGAAGGGAGAGAGAATCCAAGGCATCCCCCAGTCATTGCACCCAACCCAGCTGAGCTACCAAATATATGAGTAAGACCATTTTTTATCTTCCGTCCATAGTTGAACTTCTCTAGCCAATATTGTGTGAAGGAGAGGAAAACTGCCCTTCTTACCCCTGCCCAACATCCAGAATGATAAATAAATAAATGGTTGTTATTGCTTTAAGATACTAAGTTCTTTGGTAGATTTTTATGCAACAATTGGTGTCTGAAAGTTACATTTTCTTACAGAAAATTAGGTGGACTGATCAACAGCCAGGCCTTTAAAATATCTACTGCTTTACCCAAAAGTACATCCCTTAATGTTTTGCCATAAAAATCACTAGAATGGAAATAATCTGAAGAGTAATATTAATTCTTTAACAAAAAGTAGTAGTGTCCAATGTCAAATGGAAATCTTTAAACACAAGTATCAAGAATGGACATAGAAGCATGTAATTGTTTGTATGTTCCTAAAGTTTAAAGCACTTACCAGTTTAGCTTAGCCTAGGTCAAAGAGAAATTTAGAATGGCATGCCACGTGTGTACATTAGGCCATAAGAAGCACAAAATCACTGGAACCATGTCCTCAGAGATTTTAAAAGTGTGTAGACTATGAAAAAGTACAGAAGTAGTAAAATACTATTTTACTACTGGAACCAGATAATAGTATTTCTAGGACTAGGCTCAAGTATATAGAAAGATATACCAGATCATTTCTCACATGAGGAGTAGTTACGAGCCTATGAGATACACATCTTTTATATTAATTCAGTTAATGAAATACCTCTTATTGAAGACTTCTATCAATGAAAACACTTTTAAAGGACAGACAATTGTCTAACATGCTTTAAGACTTAACTTCTTCAAGCAAAGGACTCGAATGTTTATCTTAGACCAATGGTCTCTGCTTCACAGTGCACTTTAAGAAGCTAAAAAATGCTGTGAGTCTACTTCTGGCAAAAATGCCCATATACACATACTCAATTTTGCATTTGATTACAGAGGGTTCATAGGATATCTGAACTCCCTCCATGGATCCACTAATCGGGTTCATGAACCACAGATTAAGAATCCCTTTCTGAGTCCCAAGGTAAGTCTTGCTTAAATACAGTTTCAAAGTTAAAGCAAAATGAAAGAAAGTATGTAAATTGGCACAATTATTTTGGAAGATAATTGTATAATATACATAAAAGACTCTAGAATTTCCCAGTAATAATTCCACTTCTAAAACTCAATGCTATATATGAATAAAAATATGATAAAAAGTGATGTAAAAAGTCATCACAGGCCAAAAAAGTGAAAATATAGTAAATATTCAAGAAAATGGAATTGATTAAATAAATTGTAGGGCCTTTATAGCAGAAAGTATTATGCGGCTATTAAAACAGTGTTTCTGAAGCATTTTAAATGACTTGAAAATATTTACGTTATAATGTTAAATGAATAAATTGAGAAGAAAACCTGTAAATAAATATCTACTATGTTATGTATGCTATCTTTGTGTATTCGAATTTAAATATAAGCCTATACAATGGTGAAAGTATAAATACATCAAAATATTACAAGTGGTCATCTCAGGATGATGAGATTATGAAAAATGGGATTACAGGTCATTTTAATTTTCTTCTTTTAGTTTTATTTCTATTCATTTTTGTACTAATTTAGTTGTACACTTCAGTAACATTTAATTGAATAACAATTGTACACACAAACACATATATGCATCGAGAGAAGGAGAGAGAAAGAGTGAGAGAGAAAACCAGTCCCCTTCCCAAGACATTTTGATTTCATAATTCTATAGTGGGTCCCAAATATCTGCATCTGTATCTTAAAAAGAAAAAAAAAACTTGATTGTATTGCGTAGAAAGTGTTGCCAAACTTTGCTTTACTGTATTTTCTATAATTACTGTGCATGATTTGTATGTATGAGAAAAAAATATATAGGCCTCTGCTCATATTGCAGACAAGGGCTGTTCTAAGGATCAACCTAAGGAAAACTTGCCAAAAAGGCACAAATATGTCCTTGGCATTGTTCTCCCTACTTCCTTTTGAATATTTATCTGGGTTCCTGGCAATCTTTGTCATCTCCACACAGATAATTTTGTTAAAACTCATTTCATCAGGAGTTCATGCTCAGTAAACTGTTAAACCATGTGAGGACTCAGCAGAGAATGCTTTATGGTAGGGTTTTCCAAGATGTATTCCATAAAACATTAGTTCTGAAGGTTGTTGGTAGTGAGCATTACATGAAAAAAATGATTTCAAGATCAAATATGTTTGAGGAATTCTGAGTTTAAAAATGGTAAACACAAACTGCTGTGGAGTCTGGCAGTGGCAACATGATGCAGCAGCACCCTGGCAACACAAGCAGAAGAGTGAAAGCTTCGTGGAGGTGGTGGAAGTGGAGAGCTATGGTGCCCCGAGATTTTCAGTGTCCTACTTAAACAGTAAGCCTACTTGCTGGGAGGGAGCCAAGATGGCCAATTAGATATATGGTTTGTCAGACTGTCCTGGCCGAAGGGTGGAAGGTTGGACTCAGGAGAGCAGAGAACAGTTGCAGCTCAGATGTGGTTCACAGGGAGAAACAACAGAGGAATCCAGGAACCCCACCAAGAAGGGCTGTGAAGCAAAGAAAAAGGGAGAGAGAGAAGGAAGGACACCACCAGGGACCTAGTCTAGAGAGGGCCAGAGCCCAGTGAAAGAGTAAGGGGTGCTCCTCTTCCCAACTTGGGACACAAAACACTCACCCCCACAGGAGAGTGCCATGAAGGACCAGAAAGCCAGCATTCTTACATCTAGACACCTCCTCCTCTGTACCTCCTCCACTCCTGTCACCACAGACAGTAATATTGGCTCAAGCCGGCTTGTAGTCACAGCCCCTCCTACTCCATAGCAACCTCAAGAGTGCTCCATGCTCAGAAGCCTGTTTCTATATGGCAGGGGCTCATTAAAAATGGAGGCTACCACTGAGAGCACAGCCACAGCAGTGGTGTTTTGCAGGATCACCCACTGGTGGCTTGGTTAGGAGGGCAGGACCTGGTGCTCCCAGGACAGGAGAGCAGTACAGGGATATCATGGCCCATCCCCCCATATTAACCGTGAGAGTCCTCAGTGCTGAGAGGCCTGTTTCACTGCAGAGGGGGCAGTTTTCTGGCAGAATATGCCACTTAGCTTGGGGCCACTACAGCAATATAAATGAAGAGGTTCATCAAATATGCTAGAGCACCCAAAGGCAACTCAAGACTAGCACTCTTCTCCCTGGAATGGGCTCCCTGATCTTTGGGAACTCAAAGAAATGTCTAAAAGCCAGGTCTAGCACACTCAGCTCTTGTTTGACAGACCAGATGAGAAGCAACCAGTGAAAAAACTCCAGAAACATAAAAAATCAAAGCAAAAGGAAACCCCCAAAAGAAAACAACAAATCTTTATCAATATCCATTGATACCAATCACTGGCATATGCATGCAATAAACTTTAGGTCCTTGACATTTCTTGAATGTTCAATCTCCTTGTGGCACCAGTAATTTCTTTCCATTTATTTTCCTGTTTTGAATGTCATTTGACAACAAGTGGTTATTTTTTGGACAATTTTCTGTGACATTTACTAAGAGCTATGCATATGTCTTTGTTCATTATTTGTTTTTAATAGTTTTTGTATATTTCCATTGACTTTTATCTTGAAACATTTATTTTTATATTTTTAACCAGAATCTTAGTCTCGCAGCATCTGGATTCTAAAACTTTTGAGATGCTTTATTTACTTAAAAAAGTAAATAATTTGTGATACTTTTAATAGTGATGGAATTACCATTTCTCTCTATATTTTTTAAATTCAGCTCAAAAGTACATAAGGTCTGCCAGTCCGAAAGATGTGGGGTGATCTAGCACCTCTCGTATTATCATGGATAGATCTGGAGCCCATTCTACTAAGTGAAGTATCACAAGAATGGAAAAACAAGCACCATATGTACTCGCTATCAAATTGGTATTAACTGACTTAACTGACCAACAATTAAGCGCACATATAGTAGTAACATTCACTGGGTGTTGGGCAGGTGGGAGGGGATGGGTATGTTTATACCTAATTGGTGCAGTGCACACCATCCGGGAGATGGACACACTTGAAGCTCTGACTCGGGTCGGGCAAAGGCAATATATGTAACCTAAACATTTGTACCTCTGTAATATACTGAAATAAAAAAAGATTAAAAAATTAAAAAAACAAATCTTAGGTAGCTTTACTGTCCACTTCACTTTTCCCCTGCATTTAAGACTGTATCTTGTAACAGAGTTGTAGACACATGTTTGTTTAACTCTTCCTGACAACAATATGGTGACTACATTGCACCCAGTGTGACAATGAAGTCATCTATACTTTCCATTACATATACGGATTTCCATTAAGTTAATTATTTTCTAAATTTTTTCACATGTTATATTCAAATATTGATTTGTATGAAGAGATCTTTTCTCTAGTCCAAAAACACTACACTGATTTAATACTTCCATAACATCTCTTGATTTAAATTAATGCTATTTTCCAATTAATGAAAGAAATTAAAATAAGCAAAAGTATGGGTATCTCTTTTTCTGTGTGGATATTTTTAGTAAGGTGATAGCATGATTTGTGTTTAAACAAAAAGCTAGAGTCTAGAGAAGTCAAGGTGAAAGTTTTGAATTTAGGAGTATAAAGAATCTTGACATATGAGGTTCTCCTTCTTCCCCACCATGAGATCTTAAAACAGAAATGGGAATATAAAAACCCTTCTTGGAATACAAAAATAATTAAAAGAAAAACCCAGCTCTATTTATCAAGTATTTTACAAGTAATCCCCATAACTCCACCGTGTACTGGAAATTTTCTATAAATTAACTAACTCAAAAATGATTACGGAAATGTGTCACAGAAATTTGTATTCTACTTTCATAGTGGATTTCCAATTCGTATACTGTGAGAACTCATTCCATCACTATTTGCTATAGAACTGAATTCAACACAAGTTATATCCACATTAGACCTGCTTTAAAGGAGCATAGTTATTAAAATATCTGAAATTGCTCATTATGTGATAGTCTTGCCTACTGAAAACCTCTTTTGATAAAAGCTAGAGCAGATGATGTGTTATCTTGCATTATCCATGCCTAAGAAAGTTTGGATAGGATTATATCTCCATTCTTGTCCTAGAATTCTCCTGTTTAATACTGATATGCAAGGGAGAAGGGGAGTTAATTGTGTTAGTTAATATTGAGCACAAACAGGGAATGCCAATTATGAGGAAGTCCTTGATGTAAATATACATAGTATTTTCTTAAATTTCCAGGAGAACATAAAAAGAAGACCAAAGGATCTGTGAGCAGAATTTTTCTTGCAGTTCATAACCACCACATCGCATATTGTCACATATAACCCCCCTTTAGGTGAAATCCGAGTACACAGGCAGAAATATGTATCCCAAGCTTTCCAGTGTGAACACTTCTGGGTAACATCCCAGAACACATATGGATAAGTGGATTATAAATAGTCGTGGGCAACCAGAAAATGGACTCTGCACCCATATTATTGCTGAGAGGAATTTAAAAAGTTATCAAAAGATTAACACCATTTTTATCAGATAGAAGGGCAATCAAACAATCCTTATATCTGAGAACATGAGATTAATTCCACATCTATGTAACTAAGATTTACTAAATGTACACCACAGGCATCATCCTGGGTTAGGTGCTACGTGACACAAAGAAATACACAATATGAACCCTGTCCTTAAGGTATTTATACAATATGTAGAGAGAAGATGAATATGCGATAAAGCTACTGAGTAATTCATAAGCATAAGACTGCACTACGATTCATAAAGTTAAATTAAAAATGAAATATGGAATTTAGATGATTGTATGGTGTAAGTTCATAGAAAAGAGAGCAATGTAGACTGGCTTGATCAAGGAAGGCTTCCTGGAGGAAGTGGGACTTGAGCTGAACCATGAAGTGATTCTGGATGGTAAGGAATTAGATAGATAGCAGTATGGAGTAGGGACTATTCTATGTCTGAAGAAAAGTGAACAGTAAATAAAATCTTAAAAGCTGTACTTAATGGTTGTAGGATTCCTTTTGTGAAATAAGCATTAGGAAATAGAAACAATAGAGTAGCATTCATGGACCCCTCAGCTAAGTTGCATGCTACTCTGGCTTGACCAGGGAATGGTCCTGTTGTCATATTTTCTATGTTTCCAAATTACTTTGCTGAGCCAATTTCATTATTACTTCCTCCCAACTCATCATAATTCAATTATCATGTGGCATGTTTTACAAATAAAACCATTACAGCTAAGCATATATAATATGGCACAGAGGACTTTCATGTTATGTTTGTGAACTAGTTAGACCTATTTTCTAAGAAGGATTACCCACAGATGTTTCACAGAAGGAGAAGGGAAAGAGGGAAACAAATCCACCCACTGTGAGTACGTTTAATTATTCTTACTAGGGCATCTGTGTGAATGATGCAAGCTGTGCAAAAATATTAATTTTAAATGTGGAATATTCTGTTCAAGTCTGTAAAAAGACAAGTAGAGTCAAATGAATTAAAAACTATATTAGAAGTTATTTGTCACCAGGCTTTAAGGCTTTAAAGTGTGCCTGACTGGGTTATGGGTGGTTGGTGAGTTCAATTTTGTACTGCCTTCAAGGTCAGAAGTAATGTTTCTCCTTTTACATTGTTGTGTGGCAGGGGTATATGTTACCAAAAGTCTTCCAAGCTCAGATAATTGATTTAAGAGTAGGTTTTTGTCTCCTAGAGTTTGTAATAAGCATTAAATGGAGGAATGTAGAGGGAGAAATAAGAATTGTTCTTCAAATCTTCATTTCACCAGATCAAAAAAGCAGATTTTTAGATAGTCTTCCTCTAGCAGAGGAAGCTAGGGTTTCCGAATTTCCCTGTGTTTATTTTCAATGCTGACTGTTATGTTTAATAGAAGTCCCTGACATATTCCAAGCTAGTTAAAATGAAAAAAAAAAAAAACTTTTCTCACTAAGGAAGACTAAGTTTGGATGAGCTCTGCAAAAGGATCATTTACTCTGTAGATGACTGAAATGTGAACAGGAAACATGAAGAGAAAAAAATATATATACATTTTGGCCTTCAAAAAATTGTTTTGGCTTTTGTTTTATAACCCTCCTCTTCAAAAGTCAGATTATGAGCCTCTAAATTTTCTTTCTCTTATAGTGATCAAAGAACTATTAGTAACATAAGAAATAAACCCTTCACAATTTAAGTGACCTTAGAAAAGAAACAAAAGAAAATATATTGAACATTTACTATATAGTAGGCTTACACTAGCTATTCTAACTTTTATTATCATGCTGAATTTTGGAGACATCTAAAGAATTCATACTGGTCCTTAATGTCCTTTAATCATATCACACTTAAAAATGAATTCCATTATCACAATGTAATGAGGTTATAGACAATAATGTCCATTTTAACAAGGTAGATTCAGCCAGAAGCACTATACAGTTTTTACTTTTCCTTTATGTGTGAAAATCCAACAGTGAGGTTTTTTTTTTTCCAGAAAATACTATCTAATAGCTAAAGTTTATTGAAATTTCCCTTGGGTACTTTGAAGAAGTCATCCCTCCCTGCCTATTTGGTTGATACACGACTGTTTTTTTCATATGGGTATATGAATATTGTTTTTTGAAGAGGTTTTAGTTTTGTTTTCCTCGAAGAGTCATGTTAAACCTGTTTGTTGTTATAAATATCTCTTGAGTATAAAGAACATTGAGTTCTAGTATTTGCAACTTCCTCCTGAGCAGATGTTTTGGTGTCTTTTTTTTCTGGAGTCATATCAGTATTTTTTGGCTACCATATAAGAGACCATATCCACTGAGTGTAGAAGTTAGCTAGTGTGTGTGTGTGTGTGTGTGTGTGTGTGTGTGTGTGTGTTCCTACATTCTAATCCAAACCCTTAAACCTTTGCAAGTGGCATGTAGGCAGTTCTCTACATTCCATTTCATTAATGTGGAAACTGGATGGTATTAATATTGGATTGAAGTTTCAAGATTCCTGCTTTTCGTACTTTCACTCTTATCAAAATCAGTCCACACTGATAATTCATAAAATTTGTGGGGTTTCTGCTTTTTTTCATACTTGTCTGGTGCTTATTAAATCCAGGAACGTGGAGGAAAGATACACTGTATCATGTATCTGGGAACTTCTGGGAAAGTTCTTCTTCTAGCATCATCTGTGAAAGGAGGGTTTTGCTCGTCATGGCCTATGTGGGCTATCACAGTAAACATATGAACTAAACAACATTAAATTTAGCTCAGTGGATTTTTGTTCCATTGCACAAAAGAAGTAAATGCTTTTCTCTTTCTGATCAATTGCATATACTGATTTTATATATCAATTTTTTTTTCTCAAAAAAGCAGTAAGTAGGGTAATAGAGCCTTGGATATATCAATGATAAAATGGTCTTACTGCGTAAAGATACATGCCAGTGGCCCATGGATACTGGCTTACTTAAGACATATAATTGGATAAAACAAATTGGTCTCAGCTTTACCGAATTTTCTCCTGGCTTGCAGGATATTATCCTCCATCATAGCACCCAAACATCATTTAAAAAGCAAGAGTGGCTATATGAGGATGGTTTTATATCTGGGTTCTCAGTTCTGTTCCATTGGTCTATGTCCCTATTCTTGTGCGACTGTCATGCTTTTTTAGTTACTATAGCCTTGTAGTATAGCTTGAAGTCTGGTAAGTTGATGCCTCCCAATTTTGTTCTTTTTTGCTTAAGGTTGCTTTTTGCTATACAGGGTCTTCTCTTGTTCCATACGAAGGGTAGAATTATTTTTTTTCTAGATCTTCGAATAACAATGTTGGTATTTTCATAGGGATTGCATTGAACCTGTAGATTACTTTGGGTAGTATAGACTTTTTAATAATGTCGATTCTGCTGATCCATGAGCATGGTATGGTTTTCCATCTGTTTACGCCCTCTGATATTTCATTCCTCAATGTTTCATAGTTCTCCCTGTAGAGGTCTTTCATATCCTTAGTTAAAAATTTTCATAGGTATTTTAATTTCTTTGTTGCTGTTGTGAAAGGTAGCTCTGACTTGGGTGGGACAAATGAGATATATGTAACCTAAACCTGTGTATCCCCATGATATTCTGAAATAAAAGTAAATAAATAAATAAACAAGTATAAAAGGAAGAATGAAGTTTGATGAGATCAGTTGTGGTGTACTCCCCACATTGTACAAACCCTCTTTGTACCTGGTATGGTACTATTTCCATAATCGCTTTGGGTGGTGATGCTAAAGAAATTTTTAGGTGCTTTTTCTGTGAACTTTGTTTTTGCTATCATGAGTTTTAAGTAATTTATTGGTTATTACATGACAAAGACTTTAACCTATCTTACCTTATTTAATACTCACAAAATGGTTCTGAGGTTTCATAACAGTTACTCATGATTATATATCCAGCAGCCATCAACCCTTTCTCTTCCTCCTTTCTAACAAAATCCTAACTTTTATTTAGGTGTGACTTTTCTCTTTGAGGCTTTGTATTTAAGGGAAGTACATGCTGTTCCTAATCCATAGATGAATGATGACTAATCTAGGAAAGATTAGTGATGTCTTTTTTCTGGCCATTGACTGGTTTAGTTATAGGAATGGAACTCATTTCTGAACAATGAAATCAACAAGGAAGTCTGTTTGGGAGCATCCAGGAAAAATATTCCTTGATGATTAAATAAAAGGAAAACAGATACATGGAAGAAAAAGCTGCCCTTGTGCTTATTCTTCTGGACATTTTCATGTCCGAAATAGATTTTTAAAAGTGCTGCAGCTGTCTTGCACCCATGAGGAGACCTAAACTGAAAGGCTTGGAATAGCAGAGCAAAACCATGGCAAGAACCTCGAACTTTTGTGATATCACTGAGTCATTCATTTAACTAAATCTACAACCACCTTATATCTGGATTTTTTGTTATATCAGGCAATAAGTAGCATTGTTTAAGCTGTTTGAGCCACAGTGTTATTCAAAAAAATACATAAACTGATCCAATTACATATTAACTCAATTTTTCGAATGAAAAAATCTGAGGTTCAGAAAGGCTAACTGAGTTGTCCAATGCCTCAGGACTAAAAATTGGGAGGACAGAGATTCACATCTGGAGTTAAATTAAAATACATTTTCTGCCATTTTCACTGCAACACACGGATTACCATGGTATATATCCAGTTTATATTGTTAAGTGCATTGTCTACATTATTCCTTTAATTTGATATTGAATAAAGTCTGGGGAAAATGTTACCCAAATTTGGCAGACAATATAGTAGCTATTGCCATTTCTAACCTTGATCAACTGACATATTTCTCTTATCAAAGTTTATGTCTCTCTTGTTAGAAGCATACTATACTTCCAATAGCACTCTAGGTATTTCTACCTTGATATCACATAGTGATCTCTCTTCAACATGTCCAATATTGAACTCATTAACATTGCCCAAAGCCTATTCCCTCTTCTATATTCCACACCTGGATTAATGATAACATAATCCATTCGGGGACCTAAATAAGATATCTGGAAATCATTCTCAATTATCTCCCTCTCTGTCACCCTCAAGTGTCACTCACAATGAATATCTTTCAAATCAACTTTGCTCATCTCTGCCACCCTTACACATATGCTTTGGAGTATCTTTCATATTTCACACACACACACACACACACACACACACTCATATGCAAATTTATTAAAGAACATGTGGACACTTCTATCACTCAGTATCCAGTGCTCAGCCCTAGCATAGCATGACCCCATAACCCTAAACATCTATTCCTATAGCTAACACTATTCAGGCCCCAGGGAAACTCCTTTACTTCCCTTTCCCTAGATCCGTTAACCAAATGGTGACTGTGTCCAAATGACATGTAGGTTTATGGATTATATCGATGTTGGAGATGGGCACTACTTTTGAATGTGGAGAGGATTTAAGCAGCACAGGTTCTCAGATAAGTGAAAAGTAAAATTAACAATCTTGTTACAACTTTCCTCTCAAGTGTTTCCTCTCAGGTGCCATAGATTTTCGTATAAAAAAATATCATTTCCTAGTGACACTGAACATCCATTTCTCTTGCATCTTTTCATGTTACAATCCATGGTTCTAGAGGTACACATGAAGTCCCACAGTATGTGCATATATAAACGGGGAAACATTTTGCACTCTTAAACAATTCATACTACTCTTACATATATATATACATATATATATATATATATATATATATATATATATCTCCTGTTTTATTCGAATAAAACTTGAGGCTGATTATTTTGTCAACTAGATGAACATTGGAATGCTAAATATACATATGATTTTACTTTATAAATTCACTTAATATTATTTAATTACATTCAGAATATTAAAGTCTTTCAGTCTTATTTGAATAATGTTGAACTTATAATTGATATTTATTAACTATAATTTGTACGTTAGCTTTTAAATTTAAAATATTTTTGAATATTATAGAAGCAAATGAAAACATAAGATACTTTTATTTTTGCTTTTTTATGTTTACTTAAATATACATTTTTTCTGAATATATGTGCAAATTATGTACTCTTTAAATATAACTTTTTTAATAATCCAATTATTGAAAATGCAGAATATTCAAGTAATAATAAAAATAGAAAATGTAAAAGTAAAACTTAGAAAAGAAATAAAGCTGAAAAGAAAGAAATAGAAATGTATTATGTGTTTAATTTTTTTTTTAGATACACAAAATGAAAGTGAACAGACTTCCGTTTAGCATGACCCACCTAAAATTCACTAATAAAACAGGACATTATCAATGCTTTATTTAATGAAAAGTTAATTCCTGATTATAACAAGGAGTTTTAGCAAGGAAATTATTCTCAAGTCCACAACTTGAACAAATCAGATTAAATCCATGAATCTTAGTTTTTTTGTTATTACATGAAAATTTATTGATCAAAACAATGAAATGAAAAAGAAAATTATTCACATCAAATTCACAATTCAGGAACAATAAATGCATCTCTGGTCAGCCTGTTAGATGACAATAAATCCACATTCATGAAATCGGAAAATTGAATGAGAAAGATAAAACCCGTGAATCTTTCCTAAGTTTATTGGATGATGATCTTGGAAAATGGCTGTCATATCTTATGACAGCATGAAAAAAATTACTAGGAAAGCACAATCCAGTTTTAATTAATACCACATTTTCCCCCAATTGGATGAATGTGGCAGAGCATTTTGTTTTGCACCAAGAGACTTTCAAATGGGGAAAAATATTTATGGAAAATAGATTTGCAGTCTATGTTAAAAACCAATATATTTTGTCACTCCCACTACATGTTTTACTTCCAATTCTCAAGGTCAGCTTGAGCCAATGTAGGTATTTATGGCTCTAAGGCAGTTACATTCTCAGTTAAAAGTACATAAAGTATCAGTTGTACACATGCAACACTGGAGCTGAGGAAAAAAAATGTTTGAATAAGCAGCAATAATTAATGTACAACAATGACAAGTAAAGGCCGATGTATAATTGAACTTCGAAATGACGTTCTTAAAATAATAATGTGTGTCCAATATGTGGCAAACATTATAGTGTATACTATTTATAAAAAAATAAAAATTGGGGGTTTATTAGAAATAATTTTGAAATCTTTTGGCTAAACCTGTAAAATTGAGAGAAATTAATAATATAAATAATTATATCTTTTATGGATAATTCAAAATGATATTTTTAACTTAATAGAAAATAAGGTAAGAAAAGAAATCATATATACAATTTAAAAAGTAAATCTTATTCAGTGGAATTAGATTATACTAGGGGAAATCATGTTAAACAAATAACATGATATTTCAAAAAATTCAGGTTTTGATTTTGTAAGAAACTAAAAGATAAAAATTTTAATTTTAGGCTTCGATTTAAAAGATTCTTGAGGATAAGCCTATGTTAATTATACTAACAAGGTTGGTTAAAAAATTGTTGTAAACACAATTTGGGCTGAAGATCCAGAAGCATTATTTGTTTTCTCTGCTATATGTAGAACATAGATTGAATTTGATACTTGGAGAAATGGTCTCAACTGTCCTAATAGTAATGATATAATATTTTCTTTTAACCATTGGTAGGTTATATATGATAATTTCTGTGTCTGCCCAATTCTATTACATTTCAATAAAACACATTAATATTGGCCTTACAACCATTTGTATGCACATGATCAAAATGCTAAGTGACATTAAAATAATTGGACTTAATTTAGATAAAATACAAAATGCAAGAGAAAAGTTAAGTGAAGCCACAGAAGCTCCTTGCATTAAAAAAAACAACAAAAACTAATAAAATTTAGTGGAAAATTAAAGTAATTTTAAATTTGCCCTATGCACTGTTATTTGGTATGAAACTGTAGGTTGTTATTAATAAAATTAATAGATGCTTAAAGGAAATAGATCTAAGTTTGACTATTTTATCCTTAAAAGGATTACTAAATATTTTAAAATAGATAAAATCGTTTCTCTAAATTGAAAGGAACTGCATTGAAATATGCAATAAAAGTGACACTCCAAAAATATTAAAGGCATTAGAAAAAAGAAAGAAAAATATTTCACAATTATGAAACAAAAAGATTCACATGCAAATATTACACAAACTAATTTTTTATGGAGACTGTCTTCTATTTATTCTAGATTGACATATAGTCTTGTTAGAATAGAAATTTTAAAATATTGGACAACACAGTGCCATTTTCCATTTCATTGTAATATCCCAGAATTGAAAATTTCAAAGAAGAAAAACTTATAAAATGTTCTATGTATTTAGGTTATACACTGAAAATAGTGAAAAACACAATATAAGGCATGGGTATTTGTGTGATGAAATAAATATATTTTGTGATAAGTTCTATAATAATATTTTATCATATGTAACCCCATTGCACTGTTTATCAATTATTTATTAAATAAGTTATTGTAGTTGATTGAAAAAAAGTTCACAATGTTTTGTAACTGTTACCACCAGCCGAGTCTAGTCTAAACTGCTGGACTGCAGAATCTTAAGGTAATAAATGACTGTTGTTTTAAGTTGCTAAATTTTTTTATACAAGAAAGGCTAACTGGAGAGAAGAAAAAGGTGGCAGATTAGTGGTGACCTCCTGGCTCTTTACTCCCAGAGAAGGAGGTGAAGAACTCAGATGCCCCCCGCCCCCACGAACAGCATTGTGAATTTGCAGAGAAACAGCATGGGACACGCAGTGCAGGAAAAAGAAAAAGATGAATGGAAGATATGATCACAAAGACTGGAAAGTGTGACATATATGATAGGGAATAGAGCACAGGACAGCCACATCTGCCCTGCCGGTCAGTGCAGTGTGATCTGACCTAAAGGACTCCCAGCTCCTCCACTGACCTCCACACCCACTCAGACTGGGACATGCCTGAAGTTTGTGAAAAGAAGTGGCACGGGACGACAGGCTCTGTGCAGAGGACACAATCGTGGGAAACATTTTGAACTTCCTGGTGATCTGTGCTAGAACCGCACTGGACAAGGGACGGACTGGTCTGAGTGGTCACTTCCTGTGACTGTGGGAGGGAGTTTGGAGTCAGGCACCTCACCTCTGGTGGTCACTGGGACCAGAACAAAGGAGGTGAACACTGAAAAGGGGACTCTACTCCTGGAAAGCACTGACCATTCAGCAGGCTCAAGGTGAATAGAAAGAAAAAGACCCTCTGCTAGGCAGATGTGCGACTGCGGGACTGTCATGCAGAGGGGATAGCGGCCAACCTGTTGATTCAGCTTGCAAAGCTGGCATCTGCCAAATCCTGAGTCGTAGCCCCAGCACTAGCTGCTGTGGTTTCTGGCAGCACCCCTTCCCCAGCCTGGGTACTTTCATGCCAGGCATGGTGAACTCCACCTTGGAGGTGGGGAGAAGCAAGAAAAGCCTCTTTCTCTGTGCTACTGTGTGAAATCTTGAGACTTTGGTGCTGAAAAATAGTCCACAACCTGTTGATTCGGCTAGCTGGGTCAATGTTGGTGGGAGAATATTGAGTACTTCTCCCTAATCCTAGTTCTCCAGGGATGCCCAGCCCAGAGATGCTGGGGTGCATGGCAGTCTCAGGTAACACCCTTCCCCCAGCCTGGTGACTTTAGCACTTGATGCAGTGGGCTTCACTCTTGGAGGTGGGGAGAAGCAAGAAAAGCCACTTTATCTGTGTGACTGGCTTGAATCTGCGGGCCTTGGTGCTGAACAATAGTTGGCAGCCTATTGATTCTGCCTGCTGGACCAGCTTAGGATATGCAATAAGATCAAAACTCTAGGGCTTGCTCTCCATGTCTGGGCAGGGACCAGCATTCAGGTTTGTGGACAGGGAAGGAAAATCCTGGCCAGAGACCTCAGCAATTGCACAAATTGACCCTCCCATCAGGAACAGCCTACCAAGTGTGGTGAAAGAGCCCTGAATAACATATTAGCGGCTGCCCCTAGCAGCAGATCAAGCAACCATAGAAGCACACACAACCAGGCTTGCAGGCACCAACTGTGATCTATCTTGCCCTTACCACACCTTAAGGGGTAACAGGGTCCAAGTAACCCTCAGGAGTGGCAAGACCCTTCCCAAAGTTCTGGGCATTCGTATACCCCATCCAGAGGACCAAGCCTAACACAGAGACATCTGATCACCTTGATAACTGGCTCCTCCATGCAAACTACAATCAATGACAGAGAGTGTGACCCAATAGCTTAACACAGTACCTTCTATCTCAAGCTATTACAGCACAGTGGAGTCATACACACAAGTATGTTCCACCACCTGGGAGCTTAAGCTGGGAGACCAAACTCACTGAACAGCATTGGCAAGAGGTGAAGACAACAGGTCAGAGGTAACCCAATTTGCTAAAATACCTCTAAGGCAATACGAGACCAGCATGACTCTCCCAAGCACCGTAAAGGAATGTCCCTTGGGGACTTGGAGATAGGGCCATAAATGAGTCCTAGCACCCTAGTTCTCGACCAAGTGGCCTGATGAGAAAGAATCAGTGAAAGAACACAAGAAACATGAAAGATCATAGAGAAAAGTAACTGCTAAAAGAAATCATTACACCCTCAACAAGAGATACCAATTTAAACAAAATAATTAAAATGATGGAGGAAGATTTTTGAATATGGATTTTAAGAAAACTCAATGGAAATGAAGAGAAAACAGAAACCAAACAGAAAGAAGCCACAAGAACAATACGGGAAATGAATGAAAAATTCACTAAAGTAATTGAATATTATGAAAGAACCAAACAGAAATACTGACAATGAAAGAGGCATTCAATGAAATACAAAACAAAGGTGGAAAGCCTTAAGAATATAATCAATCACTCAGAGGAAAGGATCTCAGAGCTTGAAGATAATGACTATGTGCTTAACAATTCAGATGAAGAAAAAGAACTCAGAAGCAAGATGCAAGAACAAAAGACACAAGAAATGTGGGATTAAGTGAAGAAACCAAACATAAGAATTATGTGCATCCCAGACAGAGAAGAAGAAAATACACAAGGGCTGGAAAATCTATTTCTAGGAATACTGGAGGCAAACATGCCTGGCCTGGCCAAAAATTTAGATATTCAGGTACAAGAAGCACACAGAACACCTGGAAGACTCAATGTGAAAAGGCAATCACCATGTCACATAGTTATTAGGCTGGCCAAAGTAAACATGGAAGAGGCAATCCTTCGAGCAGCAAGACAAAAACAGCAGATAACCTACAAAGGAAAATATATCAGACTAACTGTAGACTTCTGAACTGAAACCTTACCAAGGCAGAAGGATCTGGGGACCCATCTTCAATCTTCTAAAATAAGATAATGACCAACCTAGACTTCTTTACCAGGAAAACTAAGCTTTATCTATGAGGGAGAAATAAAGATTTTTCCCAGACAAGCAATCACTGATGGAATTTGTAAAGACCAGACCTACCCTGCAGGAAGTAATCAGACCTGCATTATACACTGAACAGCATAGTATACACCCACCAAAGTAAAATCACCCAATAGTTAAAGTCTAGAACCTGGTTTCCAAAATGGCTCGAGATTGCCTTGCTTGATGCCTTTTCACCCTGAGTCTCCCAGGAGTACAGTGTGTTTCCTGTACCTGGATATCTAGACTTCTGGCCAGGCCATGAAGGTTTTCCTTCAGCATTCCAAGAAATAGATTTCCAAGCCCTTGTGTGTTTTCTTCTTCTTTCTCTGGATGCCTATAATTGCTATATTTTGTTTCATTACATAATCCAACATTTCTTGTATGTTTTGTTCTTGTTTCTTGCTTCTGTGTTCTTTTTCTTTATCTGATTTGTTTAGCACATAGGCATTATTTCAAGCTCTGAAATTCTTTCCTCTGTGTGATCCATCCTATTCTCATGGCATTCCACGTGTTTTGTATAGTGCTGGAAGTCCTTGCCAGAGCAATCACACCAGAGAGGGGAATTAAGGGCATCCAAATGGGGGCTGAAGAGGTCAAACTGTCACTCTTTGCTGATGATATGATATTGTATCTAGAAAATCCTAAGGATTCAACCAAGAGACTCCTGGAATTCATAAATAAATTCAGTAAAGTCTCAGGATACAAAATTAATGCACAGAAATCAGTGGTATTCATATACACCAATAGCAGTCAAGCCAAAAATAAAATGAAAGATGCAAAAACTTTCACAATAGCATCAAAGAAAATTAAATATTTAGGCATATATTTAAAGAAGGAGGTGAGAGACCTATATACGGAGAAGTACAAAACACTGAGAAAATAAATCGTAGAAGATATAAACATATAGAAATCCCCACCATGCTCATGGATTGGCAGAATCAATATTGTTAAAATGTCCATACTACCTAAAGTGATCTACAGAATTAATGCAATCACAATCAAAATACCCTCATATATCTTTACAGATCTAGAAAAAAAATAATTCTATGTTTTGTGTGGAAGCAGAGAAGACTTCGTATAGCCAGGGATATCTTAAGAAAAAATGCAAATTGGGAGGGATCAGTCTGCCAGACTTCAAGCTTTACTACAAGGGTATAGTAACCAAAACAGCATGGAACTGGCACAAGAACAGAGATATAGAACTTTGGAACAGGACTGGGAACCCAGATATAAAACCATTCTCATATTGTCATCTAATCTTCAAAAAACCTGACAAAAATATACATTGGGGAAAAGATTCACTATTCAATAAATAGTGCTGGGCAAACTGGATAAGCACATGCAAAAGATTGAAACTGGATCCCCATCTCTCACAAAAGTCAACCACAGTGAAAAGCAGACTTAAACCTAAGGCCTAAAACCTTAAGAATTCTAGAAACTAATGTTGGAAAAACTCTTATAGACGTTGGCCGAGGCAAAGAATTTATGAAGAAGACCCCCAAAGGAATCACAGCTGAAACAAAAATAAATAAATGGGACCTGATCAAATTTAAAAACAAAAGAAAACTTCTGCACAAGCAAGGAAACTATCATTAGAGCGAATAGACAGCCTACAGAATGGGAGAAAATATTTGCTTTCTACACATTCGATAAAGGGCTGCTAATAATAGTCTATGCAGAAATTAAGAAAATCAACAAGAAATAATCAAACAACTCCATCAATAAATGGGAAAAGGACATGGATGGAAACTTTACAAAAGAAGACAGAATAATGGCCAGCAAACATATTAAAAAGTGCTCAAAATCTTTAATGATTAGGGAAATGGAAATCAAAACTATAATATGACATCACCTAACTCCAGTGAAAATGGCCTTTGCCAAAAAGTCCCAAAACAACAAATTCTGGCATGGATGTGGAGAAATAGGAACACTCTTATGTTGCTGGTGGGACTGCAAATTAGTACAACCCCTGTGGAAAGTAATTTGGAGTTACCTCAAAGAGCTAAAAATATAAATACCATTTGATCCAGCAATCCCACTACTAGGCATCTACCCAAAGGAAAAAATGACATTCTATAGTAAACACATCTGCACTTGAATGTTTATGGCAGCACAATTCACAATTGCAAAGATGTTGAAACAACCCAAGTGTCCATCAATACATAAGTGGATTAATAAAATGTGGGATATGTATAACATGGAATACCACTCAACTACAAAAAACAATGGTGAACTTGCACCCCTTATATTATCCTGGATAGAGCTTGAGCCCATCCTTTGAAGTGAGGTACCACAAGAATGGAGAAACAAGCACCGCATGTACTCGCCATAAGTTGGTACTAACTGATCTACACTAATGTGGTCACATGTTAGTAATATTCATTGCGTGTCAGTCAGGTAGGGGAGGTGGAGGTGCATAAACGCACAACTAATGGTGACAGAGTACACTGTATGTGGGAAGGGCATGCTTCTATCCCTGGCTTGGGCAGGGCACATGCATTACATGTAACCAAAATATTTGTACCACATTATTATTCTGAAATAAAAAATATATATTCTCAAATGTGACAAGTATATTTTAATTTTTTAAATAAATTTCAAAGGATTTTTCTGCATAGTCAGTGCTTAAAATATTCAAAGGAAAAAAGGAGGAGGAGAAATCTATTGTATGACTAAGACTTAAGAGCTGTATCAACCAATTACAATGATTGATCCTACAGTGGATTTTTTTTAAATTTTTTTAAATTTTTTATTATTTCTACATGTTTTGGGGGTACAAATATTTAGGTTGCATATATTGCTCTCCCCCCACCCTGAGTGAGAGCTTCAAGCATGTCCATCCCCCAGATGGTGCGCATCACACTCTTTTTGTATGTATATACCCATCCCTTCCTCCCCGCTCCCATCTGCCTGACACCCAGTAAATGTTATTCCTGTATGTGCACTTAGGTGTTGATCAATGAAACCAATTTGCTGGTGAGTACATGTGGTGTTTATTTTTCCATTCTTGGGATACTTCACTTAGAAAAATGGTCTTTAGTTCCATCCAGAATAATATAAGAGGTAATAATTCACCATTTTTTATGGCTGAGTAGTACTCCATGGTATACATATGCCACATTTTATTAATCCACTCATGTATTGATAGGCACTTGGGTTGTTTGCACATCTTGCAATTGTGAATTGTGCTGCTATAAACATTCAAGTGCAGGTGTCTTTTTTTATAGAATGGGTTTTTTTTTCCTTTGGGTAGATGCCCAGTAGTGGGATTGCAGGATCAAATAGTAGCTCAACCTTTAATTCTTTGAGGTATCTCCATATGAATTTCCATAGAGGTTGTAATAGTTTATAGTCCCGCAAGCAGTGTATGAGTTTTTCTATCTTGCCACCTCCATGCCAACATTTGTTGTTCTGGGACATGTTGATAAAAGATATTCTCACTGAAGTTAAGTGATATCTCATTGTGGTTTTGATTTGCATTTTCCTGATGGTTAGAGATATTGAGCATTTTTTCACAAGCCTGTTGGCCATTAGTCTCTCTTCTTTTGAAAAGTTTCTGTCCATGTTTTTGCCCACTTTTTAATGGGGTTCTTTTATGTTTTCTTGCTGATTTGCTTGGGTTCTTCATAGATTCTACTTATCCCTTTATCAGATGTATAGCATGCAGATATTTTGTCCCATTCCGCAGGTTGTCAGTATGCTCTAATGATTGTTTGCTTAGCTGTGCAGAAGCTTTTTAATTTGATCAGGTCCCATTTATTGATTTTTGCTGTTGTCATAATTGCTTTTTGGGTCTTCTTCAGAAATTCTTTGTGTAGGTGAATGTCTATGAAATTTTTTATAACAGTTTTTTTCTAGAATTCTTATGGTTTCATGCCCTAGGTTTAAGTCTCTTATCATCATGAGCTGATTTTTGGAGTGGTGAGAGGTGTGGATCCTATCATTCTTCTACACGTGGATATCCAATTTACCCAGCACCATTTTTTGAATAGGGATTCTTTTCCCCAATGTATGTTTTTGTCTGCTTTGTCAAATATCAGATGGCTATATGCAGATGGTTTCATAACTGGGTCCTCTGTTTTGTTCCTTTGGCCTATGTCTCTGTTCTTGTGCAACTGTCATGTTATTTTGGTTACTATAGCCTTGGAATATAGCTTGAAGTCTGGTAAATTGAAGTCTACCAATTTGTTTTTATTGCTTCAACTTGCTTTTGCTATGTAGGGTCTTCTCTGGTTCCATTCAAAGTGTAGAAATATTTTTAATAGGTCTGCAAAAAATAATGTTGGTGTTTTCATAGGGATTGCATTGAATCTGTGGATCACTTTGGGTAGTATATACATTTTAAACAATGATGATTCTACCGATCCATGAGCAAGGTGTGTTTTTCCATCTATTTACTTCCTCTGGTACTTCCTTCCTCAGTATTTTGAAGTTCTCCCTGTAGAGGTCTTTCACCTCCTAAGTTAAATATAATCCCAGGTTTTTTATTTACTTTGTTAATATTTTGATGGTATTGAGTCTTTGATTTGGTTCTCTGCTTCGCTTTTGTTGGCATATATGAATGCTACTTATTCGTGTACATTGATTTTGTAACCTGAGATTTTACTGAATTTCTTTATGAATTTCAGGAATCTCTTGGCAGAATCTTTGGGGTTTTCCAGATATAAGAGTATATCATGAGCAAAGTGTGATAGTTCAACCTCCTTTGTCCCTGTTTGGCTATCTTTGATTTCCATTTTTATCTAATTGCTCTGGCTAGTTTTTCCAGCACTATATTGAATAGAAGTGGCAGTAGTGGGCAACATTATCTGGTTCCAGTTCTAAGCGAGAATGCTTTCATTTCTTTTTTTCATTCAGTATGATGTTGGCTGTGGCTCTGTCATACATGGCTTTTATTACTTTGAGGAAGGTCCCATCTATGCCTCTTTTCTTAAGCATTCTTATCATGAAACGGTGCTGAATTCTTTCAAATGTTTTTTCTGCTTCTATTGAGAGGATCATATAATCTTTGTTTTTGTTTCCATTTATGTTGTGAATTACATGTATTGATTTGTGTATGCTGAACCATCCCTACATATCTGGGATGAAGCCCAGTTGATCTTGGACTATTTTTTTTTTTTTAATGAGCAGCTGAATTTGATTTGCTAGGATTTTATTGAGAAATTTTCCATCTATATTCATAAGGGATATTGGTCTTTTGTTTTCTTTTTTTGATGAGTCCTTTCTTGGCTTTTGTATCAAATTGATGTTGGATTTGTAAAATATGTTGGGGAGGATTTCTTCCTTCCAGAGAATATGGAATAGTTTCTGCAAGATTGGTACCAGTTCTTCTTTGTAGATCTGGTAAAATTCAGATGTCAAACCATCTGGTCCAGGACGTTTGTGCTGGTAGACTTTTTACTACTTCTTCAATTTTGTTACTTGATATTGGTCTGCTCAGGAATTATATATCTTCATGATTGAGGCTATGGGGGGCTTCTGTTTCTATGAATTTTTACATTTCCTCCACATTTTCAAGTTTATGTGCATGTATATTTTTATAGTATTAAGATATTGTAATTAGTATTTCTGTGGTATCAGTTGTAATTTCTCCTTTTTCATTCCTGTTTAAGCTTGTTAGAATTCTTTCTTTTCTGCTTCTGGTCAATCTAGTGAGAGGACCATCAACTTTGTTTATCTTTTCAAAGAACCAACTTTTTGTTTCATTAATCTTCTGTACAGTTCTTTTGTTATCAATTTCATTTATTTCTGCTGTGACTTTGGTTATTTCTTTTCTTCTGCTGGGTTAGGGATTGGGTTTCTCATCCTTTTCAAGTTCCTGGAGATGATTCATTAAATTGTTGATTTGTGATCTTTCTGTGTTTTTGATGTAGGTATTTATGGCTATGAATTTTCCTCTCAGGACTGCTTTAGCTGTATCCCACAAATTTTGATAACTCGTGTCCCTTTATTATTTTTATCTGATGTAAAGAGATTTTCTTTTTCTCCACATTTTTCTGTGTTCAAGATTCTGACCAAAGTTAACTTTTTCTTACTTGTGGTTTTGTTTTTCACAAATTAAGGCTCAGTCAATCCTAGGTGAATGACTGAGTTAGGATGGACCTATCATGCACACATTACTATAATCTTTTTTAATCTTTTGCTAAAAGTTTGAAACAGCTCAGATAACATGTCTCTGAGATCTGAGTTTGTGGTTTGGTCATAGTTCATTTGCACATCTGTTTTTTTAAGGTGTATATTATAAAATATTTGGAAGAAAATACAGGGAATATATTTAAATAACCTCAAATTGGTTAAGGTCTTTTAAAGTAATATGCAGAACCTAAAAACCACTGAAAATGAGACACATATCACTTCTTTATAAAATTTTTAATTATATACATTGAAAAAGTATCATCAATAAAGACAATACAAATGACAAGTTGAAAAACTCAATGTAAAATATACCACTGAGAAGGCAATAATTTTCTCACTGTACAAAAAATTTTCAAAGTCAATAAGAAAAAGCCAAAAATCCTGTAGAAAAATCAGGAAGAGAACATATATAGACAGTTTGCAAAAAATGCAAATGAATTTTAAACATATGAACATATAAAACGAGGCACATTACTAATACCAAAACATATACAGTAAGGGATACATTACAAGACTCCAAGTGGATGCCTGAAATCTTCGATTGTACCAAAGAGTATATGCCGTAAGTTTTTTCCTATGTATACATACCTATGATAAAATTCAACTTATATGTTAAGTACAGTTAGAGATTAACAAAAATACTAATAAAATAGAGCAATTATAATGATATACTGTAATAAAATCTCTTTCTATCTTATTGTACTATACTCAACTTTCTTCTTGTAAGAATGCGAGTTGACAAAATGCCTATTTAATGAGATGAAGTAAAGTTAATGATGTAGCCATTGTGATGTAAAGGGAACATTCCAGAAATAAACAATTCATATGTTTTAAATTGCTCACCTTTCTTAGTAGTGTGATGAAATCTCACACCATAGTGCTCCATCCCACCCAGACTGCTGATAGTCACTTAGTAACCCCCTCAATTATCAGATTGGCTCACACATATCAGGGTTTGTATTCACATAACCCTTCTTTTACTTAATATAGACCCAAAGAATGAGAGTAGTGATACATTTCTGGGCCATGGTTGACCATGAGTAACTGAAACCTTGGAAAGAAAAATCATGTATAAAGGGGAACTACTGTAAAAATTAAAACTATGAGATCGGAGGGAGGGGGCAAGATGACCAACTCTAGTCATCAGTGGCCAGATCATTCCAAATAAAGGAAGAAGTTTCAGATGAGAAATCATAGCCCAGGTGAAATACTGAGGGAAAGTAGCCAGAGTCTACCCTTACCTGAGATCCCATGGGAAGAAGTGATGGAACAGAACAAGAAGGAAAAAATTTTTGAAGGAGGCCAACTGCCAAGGGATTTGGAGCCTGGCAGAAAGCATAGTTGTGAGTGATTACCTTTCCTCCCTTCACACCTGTGACGGTCTGCCAGCTCCCAATCTTTTGGAGAGCTCATCTGCACTGATTAATCCAGGCACTGCAGCCATTGGAAAACTGAGAGTTTCTTGAGAACAGAGCATTGGGCTACAGGCCTGTGTGATGTCACTTCCCCTCACCACAGAACAGATCTCAGATGGCGAGTGCCATATTGCTTCCACACATACCAGGTACTTCTATCCAGCTGAGGAAATCATAGCTCTCAGTATCCCTGTCACTGTATCAGACACAAACATTACCCAGCACCTGCTTGGATTGTGACAACCACAAAATAATGAGGAGATACCAGTGCCTAGCAATGCTCTTGGAGTTCTGACCCATGGAACAGGCTTCTCTAAGTGTACTGGGAAGTGTCACAAATCCTTACTAGGACAGAAGAAGTTGGAACTCATGCACTCATGCTCCAGACAACCCCTGGCTCAAGATCTGAAATTCTCTGCATCCATTCAGTGGAGACACTTTCCATCATTTTGGACCTTCTCCTCATCCTTTCCTCTCCCATCCACTGCCGCAGAGTCAGCCATGGATGAAAGGCTTTTTTTGCTTGAGACTAGTGAGAATCCCTCAGGGGACCATTAAGCTAGGACACCTGGTAGTGGCTGTTATGCCTCTGACACCCAGGCTGGCTGATTCCTCTTGGGACTGGGAAGCTCCCACAGGGGATGATTAAACCACGGCACTTGGGAGCAGCTGACCAACCTCTGGCAAAGTACCTATCATACTCAGGCTTCCACAGAGCTTAGGGCTCTCTCCCTTCCCACTAAAAAGAAGCAGTGAGCACCTTCGTGTGTCCCAAGGACAAAAGCTATCACATCCTCTGAGGGAGGACTGGGTTAGCAGGCCTCTCACCTAGCTGCAAGCTGCCTGTCTGTAATGCAAAGACCTACCCTCCCTGGAGGCAATTCCTTCACACAACCACACCTTCCCTGTTGGAGAATTTCAGGCACAGCCCACACCCTGTGTGGTAGCCCTGGACACAGCAGGTTGAGCTGCCTTCATCATCTCTGTTGCAGCTGGGCCAGGACATAAGTTGGGAATCTGGGCACTTTTGCCCTTAAAGGCAGAGAAGGCTGTCATTACCAAAAGAGGGGGGTGTGATCAGCTTGTGTGTTTCATAGCTACCAGCTTCTGCTAATCACATGAAGAGGGTACCATAACTCCTGTCACAGGCTCACAGTGCATCCATTCTTCTCCTGCCTGAGCATTATGCTGGAACAAGAAAGTGCCACATCCCATGCTATCACAGACAGAAGCTGAACCCAGGGAGGTATGAGAGCTAGTTTGCCAGGTCAGCCTCAGTCTCATGTATACCATCCCAGGACCTGGGGACTAGGGATTACATAACCTAGTCCACAGCTGCTGGCACCTGAACACTCTCCCAGGAGTCTGAGGTCTAACCAACCCAAATTGCCAGCAACACCATAGTGGGTACCTATCTGCATGAGCAAAAAGGCAGAATACCTCTACTTCTCTGCACTGAGCAGCAGCGTTCCTGGTAAAAGTGAACAGGTGAATTGCAAAGCTACCTGTTTTGAACTGAGGGAAGAGATTCCAGATGAGAAGTCACTATAATAAGAACTCTGGCAATGTGAAAAAGCATGTTTTTCAATATGTCTAAAGGATGATACTAGCTCTCCTGCAATGGATTCCAACCAAAAAAAAAAAAAAGCTATTAACATGTCAGATATAGAATTCAAAATATGGGCTGCAAGTACACTCAATGGGATCAGTGAGAAGGTTGAAAACCAACACAAAGAAACCAAAAAATAATTCAGAACATGAATGAAAAAAATCACTAAAAGGATAGATAGTTAAAAAGAAAATAACAGAACTTTTGGAAATGATAGAATCATTTAGGGAAGTATAAAAGACAGTGAAAAGTTTTATCAACAGACTAGGTGAAGCAGAAGAAGGACTTTCAGAGCTTGAAGACAACGCTATAGAATTATCCCAGTTGGTAAAAAATAAAAAGGAATAAAGAGAAATGAACAAAGTGAGAAATATGGGACTATTAAGGATGATCAAATATTAGAATTACAGATATCCCTGAGGGAGAAGAATAAAAAGTAGAAAGCATGGACAACCTACTTGAGGGGATAGTAAAGGAAAAATTCCATGGTCTGAATATAGATTTAGACATCCACATACCAGAAAGTCATCAAACTCCTGGAAGATTAATTGCAAATAGGACATTTCCCAGGCACAAAATTATCAGACTGGTCAAAACGAAAGTGAAGGAGACAATTCCACAAGCTATAAGATGAATGCATAAAGCAAATTACAAAGGAAAACCCACCGGTACAACAGAAGACTTCTCAGAGAAAACCTTATAAACCAGAAGGGAAAGGGGTCCTATCTTCAGTCTTCTTAAACAGAATAACTATCAGTCAAGAATTTTGTATCCTGCAAAACTAAGTCTCATGCATGAAAGAGAAATAAAGTCTTTCCTAGAAAAGCAAACACTAAGGGACTATGTTAGCACTAGGCCAGCTCTACAAAAAAATGATTAAAAGTACTTTATACATAGAAGAAAAAAATCAATAACCAATAACCTCCAGCATAAAAACAAGGAAAAGTAAAAACTCAAAGTTTTTGTAAAACAGTAATACAAGGGAGAAAACAAAGCAACTAGGTAGCAATCAACATCATGACTGGTACAGTATCTCACATATCAATATTAATATTGAATATAAATGGTCAATGCCCATTTTAAAAGATACAGATTGGTAGAATGGATAAAAACACAACCCAAATATATGGGGTCTCAAAGAAACCCATTTAACTCTTAAATATTTTCACAGGCTCAAGGTAAAGGGTAGAAAAAATATTCCACACAAATTAAAACAAAAAGCAAGTAAGAGAAGCTATTCTTATATCAGATAAAACAGACTATAAATCAATAACGGTAAAAAAAAAGACAAATACGGTCATTATATAATAATAAAGGTATAGATTTAACAAGTAGATATAACAATCCTAAATATTTATGCACCTATACAGGAGCTTCCAGATTCATAAAATAAATACTACTAGACTTGAAGAGAGAAATAAACAGCGTCATCATAATATCCATGAACTTTAACACCCAGTGAGAAAACTAGAGAGATTATTGAGGCAGAAAATCAACAAAGAAATGATGGACTTAAACAGAACTCTAAAACAAATGGATTTAATGAACATACACAGAATATTCTACCCCAAAACTGCAGAATATACTTTCTTCTCATCAGCTCATGGAACATTTTCCAAGATAGAGCACACCTTAGGCCATAAAAAAAGTCTCAGTAAATTTAAAAAAATCATATAGACGTCAGACCACAGTGAAATAAAACTAGAAATCAATTCCAAGAGGAACTCAAAAACTACACAAACACAGGGAAATTAAACGACCTGGTCCTGAACAATCCCCAGGTCATCACAAAATGAAGATGGAAATAAAAAAAAAATTGAACTGAAGAACCAAAGTTGCACATGCTACCCAAATCTCTGGGATATAACAAAAGCAGTGTTAAGTGAGAATTTCATAACACTAAATGTCTATTTCAAAAAGACAGAAAGATTACTAATTAACAATCTAATGTTACACTTCAAGGAATTCTAAAAAGAATAAAACAAACCTAAAGCTGGCAGAAGAAAAAACACAACAAAGTTTATACCAAAACTAAATAAAAAAATACAAAGGATCAATGAAACAAAAATTATTCTTTGAAAGGAAAACAAAATTGGTAGACCACTAGTGATATTAAGCAGGAAAGAAGAGAAAGGACTCAAATAAGCTCAATCAGAAAGGAAAAAGGAGAGATTACAATGCATACCAGAATAATACATTAATATCATCCAAGACTATTATGAAAACCTCTATGCACACAAACTAGAAAATCTAGATGACATGGAAAATTTTTGGAAACATACAACCTTCCAAGTTTGAATCAGAAAGAAATAGAAATTCTGAATAGACCAATAACAGGTAGCGAGATTGAAACACTAATTTAAAAAAAATCTCCCAACAAAAGCCCAGGACCAGACAGATTCACAGCAGAATTCTACCAGACCTACAAAGAATAACTGGCACCTATCCTACTGAAACTCTTCCATAAAATTGAGAAGGAATTCTCCCATCTCATTCCATGAAGCCAGTCTTAACCTGATACCAAATCCAGGAAAAGAGACAATGGCAACAACAACAAAAAAGCCCAATAGATTAATATCCCTTATGAACATAAATGCAAAAATTCTCAACAAAATACTACTAAACCAAATTCCACAGCACATCAAAAAGATAATTCACATTATCAGGTAGGACTCATCCCAGATATGCCAAGAAGATTAAAAATAAGCAAATAAATAAATGTGATTCACCACATAAACTGATTTAAAAACAAAAACATAAACCATATGATCATCTCAATAGATGCAGAAAGAAAATTCAATAATATCTAGCACCACTTTATGATAAAATCCTCTACAAACTAGGCATAAAAAGAATATACCTCAAAATAATAGTCACATATGACAAACCCACAACCAGCATCATACTGAATGAGGAAAATTTGAAAGCATTCCCCCTAAGAACTGGAACATGACAAGCCTGTTCACTCTTTTCACTTCTATTCAAGACAGTATTGGAAATCATAACCAGAGTAATCAGACAAAAGAAAGAAATAAAGCATATCCTAATCAGATATGATGAGGTCTAACTATCATTCCATGTTGATTTTATGAGCTTATATGAAGAAAATCCTAAAGACTTCTAGAATTGATAAATAAATTCAGTAAGTCTCAGGTTTCAAAATTAAAAGACACAAATTAGTAGTATTTTAATACCAAATAACATAGAAATCAAGAGTCAAATCAATGACTGAATATGATTGAAAATAGCCACCAAGAATATAAAACACTTAAGAATATGCTTAACCAAGAAGACGAAAAATCTCTACAAGGAGAACTACAGGACTGATGAAAAAAATCATAACTGAAATGAAAAACTGGAAGGACTTCTCATGCTCATGAATTGGAATAACCAATATTGTTAAAATGAACACAATTCCCAAAGTGATTTACATGTTCAATGAAATTCTCATCAAAATATCAATGTCACTTTCACAGAACTAGAAAAAAAAAACAAAACCCTATGTTTCATATGGAACCAAAAAAAGAGCCAAAGAAATCCTAAGCAAAAGGAACAAATATGGAGCTGTCATATATATATACATGTATACACACACACACACACACACACACACCATGGAGTACCACTCAGCCATAGGAAGAATGAAATGATGTCATTTGCAGTGACTTGGATGGAACTGGAGACTATTATCCTAAGTAAAGTATCTCAGGACAGGAAACACAAATACTGCATGTTCTCACTGATATTTGGGAGCTAAACTAAGGGTATATATGGTTGTAAAGTGTTGTAACCTGCATTGGAAACTAAGAACAGGGGAGGAAGTTGAGGGGGAGAGGGATAAAAAATTGCCTATCAGGTACAACATACACTATTCTGGTGATGAGTAAACTAAAAGCCCTGACTTCAGCCTTATAAAATTTATACATGTAACAAAAAACAATTGTACCCCCTAAATCTACGTCTGTAACTGGCATGATAACACCGACCCCAGATTGGTTTCAAAAGGATTCAATAAGATAACATGTGTAAATTGTCTGGTACATGACTAGTTGTATAGTAGCCACTCAACAAATGTTTGTTTGTAATTTTAAAAATTATTGTTATGAACTTGTCACTGAATAATAACTTTGAAAGATGTGAGTTTGTTTTCTTGGTTCTATCCCTAACTAGACATGGGAAAGGCAAGCAAGCCACTTATTTAAAGAGACTGAGCCTCAAGTTTCTCATTTGTAAAATTAGAGTAGTTATTCTAACCTCATCTACTTCACAGAATTTTGAAAGACTGATATGAGATTATGCATGTGGAAGAACTTTGAGTATTACAATACCCAGATGTACTATTATCATCCCAGGAAGATTAATTTATACTGCTTTTACAAATCTCTGTTGATGAAGAAGATTACACAAACTTCCCATAGATTTTTAGTGGCCGTCTGTGGACTTCCATTTGGTGTATGATTCACTGGTAGAGAAAATGTGTTAGAGGAAGTATATGAAAATAAACCTCTCTCCAGAATCCTCATCCTGCTGCATACTTTGTCTCATTCCTTAACCCTCTTTTTAGGACATGAAATCAGCAGAAATGTTTGACTTCATTCTGAACTGCCTTGCCTCCCTTGATTGTTTGACTGCATGGGGCGAAGTCACTGACAGAATACAAGTATTTTATCTGGTTGTGTAAAACTATTAACCCGTTATAACCCACATTGCTTGTATTACTTTCTGAATCACTATCACCCTCCTTCCTCCCCCCGCAAAAAAAAAAAAAAAAACAGGAGAGGAGAATGGAGGAAAAATCTAGGAAAGGAACAGAGAATGGAACCTACTTGAGCTCCTGGCGGTATATGGTAAAGGGGAGGTTTAATGTGCAGTCAAAAGTAATGATGAAAGATCCCAACAATGAAAAGGAGTATTGGAAAATAAAGTGGAGAGAACAGGACAGAGCAAGATGGCCAAATAGAAACTTGACACAAATACCTAATTCAACAACTATCCACACAAAAAAGCACCTTCAGAAGAATCAAAAATCAGGTGAACCTTCATACTGCCTGGTTGTGACACTATATCAAGGAAAGAGGCACGTAAGAGAACAGAAAAGACAATCTTGCATTGACTATGCCATCCCTCCCCCAAACTCTGGCAGTGCAACACCAGTATACTGAGTGGAAAGAGAATCTGTGTACCCAGGGGAGGCAGAGTGATGTGATATTGGGGCTTTGCATTGAAACTCAGGGTCACCTTGGCACAGGGGAACACAGGACAAGGCAGAATTCTGCCAATGCCTATGGAAGGAGCATTTAGACTAGCCTAGAGAGAGAGAGATCCTTTGCCCTGAAACCCAGGTTCTGGCTAGCTCCACCACCAGCTGACAAAAAGCACTTGGGGACCTGGACTAAATTTGTAAGAAAGTAGGGGTACAAAGGCTGCAGTTCTTGGGCAATTCTTGTGGCTGTGCTGACTCAAGCAATTGGACCTGGGGTGCACATGACCCAGTGAGAGACCAGCAGCTGCCTTCAAGACAATGTCTGTGTCACCCCTCTCACAATTACAGGCAGCATGGCTTAGGGAGAATGTTCCTCCATTTGAAGAAAGAAAAGGGAAGAGCTCAGAGAAAACTATTTTGCAACTTGGAAACCAGCTCAGCCACAGTAAAATAAAGTACCAAGTAGTCTCCTGAAGCCTCTGAGACAAGACCTTATTTCCTGGGTGGCTTTTCTGGACCAAACTTGGGCCACAAGGAAACATGCTGCCTTGAAGGCAAGGATTCAGTCCTGGAAGGATTGATTAGCTTCTGACTAAATAGGCCTGGGCTTGAATAAACATAAGAGATAGCCTGGCTTTGGGTGAGGTTGGGCTGGCTTCAGAGTGACCTGTTGCCTATGACCACAAAAGAGTGCCCATGTCACTTATTCCTGAACTCCAGAAACCCAGCACAGTGACAGAAGAGAGTGAGAAACTTTGTCAAGTAATCCATGGAACTCTCCCATATCTTATCCAAGTCAACCAAGGTGGTACCATCAGTAGTCTACAAGAGTCACAGTAGTATTGGGCTTGCGACACACCCAGTGATGATATGGCTGCAGTCACCAAAGACTTAGACCACAGCATTCAATTTTCTTTGAAAATATGAAAAGCTGTCTCAAGAAAGATGGGTTGAAGCAAACCCACACTGTGAAGATTAAAATAAACACCTAAATTTTCCATGCCCAGACATCAGCAAACATCCACAAACTTCAAAAACATCCAGGAAGACATGACCTTACTAAAGGAACTAGATAAGGTACGAGTGACCAACACTGGAGTGACAGAGATAGGTGAACTTTCAGAAAAGGAATCTAAAATACCTGTATTGAAGAATCACAGTTAATTTCAAAACAATATAGAAAAGGAATTCAGAAGCCTAACAGAAATTTAATAGAGATTGAATAATTTTTAAAAATCAAGAAGAATTTCTAAAGCTTAAGAGTTCAATTGACAAACTGATAAATGCATCAACATCTACCAACAGCATAATTGACCAAATGGAAGAAAGAATCAGTGAGCTTGAAGAAATTCTATTTGAAAATATGCATTCAGAAGAGAAAAAAGAAAAAAAAACCAATAAGAATTGTACCACGCCTACAAGATCCAAAAAAGGACCCTCAAAAAAGAGCCTCAAAAGAACAAATAAAAGAATTATTGGCCTTACAGAGGAAGTAGAGAAAGAAATTGAGGTAGAAAGTCTTTTTTTCGAAGAAATAATAACACAAAACGTTCCAAACCGATAGAAGGATATAAATATTGAGGTACAAGAAGGTCATAGAAAACCAAGAAGATTTAACCCAAAGAAGACTACCTTAAGACATTTACTAATCAAGCTCCCAAAGCTCATGAATAAATAAAAGGTCATAATAAAGGCAAGAAAAAATACCATATAAATAACCTGCAATATTTCTTGCAACAGACTTCTCTGTGGATACCTTAAAGGCCAGGAGAGAGTGGCGTGACATATTCAAAGTGCTGAAGGAATAAAACCTTAACACTGGAATATTATATCCTGAAAAAAATATCCTTAAAACATGAAGGAGAAGTAAAGACTTTCACAAACAAAAGCTGGAGTATGCTATTGACACTAGACCTTTTCTACAAGAAATGGTCAAAGGAGTTCTTCTATCTGAAATAAAAGAATGTTAATGAACAATAAGAAATCATCTGAAGGTATATGACACAATGACAACAGTAAGGACAGAAATATACAATACTCTATTGCTGCAATTGTGGTGTATAAATCACTTATCTCTTGAGTAGGAAGACTAAAAGACAAAACTACCAAAAATAACAACAACGACCTTTTGAGAGATAGGGTAAAATGATATGAATGGAACCAAAAATAAGTTAAAAAATCGTAGGGGATGGACTTAAAGGGTAGAATCTCTGTTAGATTTATCTTTGCTTGTTAGTTTTGTTCGTAAGCAGAGTTATCATATGTTTAAAATAGGTGGTTATAAAATATAACCACATGAGGCAAAAGCAAGCCTCATGTTAACCCCAAATCATAAAACCTACAACAGATAGACAGAAAATAAAAATCAAGGAATTAAAACACATTACCAGAGAAAATCCCTTTTAACATTGGAAGAGAGGAAGAAATTAAGAACAAAAGGACCACAAAGCAACCAGAAATCAAGTAATAACAGGGAAGTAGTAATCTTTTACCTACCAATAATAACATTGAATGTAAATGGACTAAACTCTCTAATCAAAAGACAGAGTTGCTAAATGGATTTTAAAAAATGAGCCAACCATATGTTTTCTCCAATAAACCCACTTTATCCATAAAGACACACATGGACAGAACATAAAGAGATGGAAAAAGATATTCCATGCAATTGGAAACCATAGCAGAACAGCAGTAGCAATACTTCAATCAGGTAAATAGATTTCAAGACAAAAAATGTAGAAAGATGTAAACGTAATTGGAAATCATGAAGAGGTTGGAGGGAGAAGAGGGTCCAAAACCTAACTAATGGGTACAATGGACACTATTCAGGTGGTGGGCACACTAATAGCCCTGACTCAAGGATTACAAAAGCTTTCCACATAACAAAAACGTGTATATCCCCTTAATATTTTGAAATTAAAAAAAAGAACATTGAACAATACAGTTAAGTAGTTTAAATACAGAATGTAAATATTATATCAATATTTTATATATTATATTTAAATACATGAAATGCAGAAAAAAAGACAGACAGCAAAGCTCATTGTACAATGATAAAAAAGTCAATTCAGCATGAGGATTTAACATTTGTACACATATATGCATGTAACATTGAAGCACCCAGATATATAAAACAATATTATCAGAGCTAAAGAGAGAGGTAGACCCCAATACAATAATCATTTGAGACCTCAACCCTCCACTTTCAGCATTGTACAGATCATCCAGACAGAAAATCAACAAAAACATTGGACTTAATCTGCATTATAGACCAAATCAACTTAATAGATATTTATAGAACATTTCATCCGACAGCTACAGAATTCATGATTTTCTCCTTACCTTATTAATCATTCTTAAGGATAGGCCATTTGTTGGGCCACAAAACAGGTCTCAAAAAACTAAAAAAGAAAAATAAAAAAATAAAAAATAAATAAATCATACCAAGTATTTTCTATGACCACAATAGGATAGAACTAAAAATCAATAACATCAGGAACACTTGAAAATGTACAAACACATAGAAATTAAACAATATGCCCTTGCATAATGAGAGGAAGGTGGCAGCCCAGAGACACCAGAACCCACAGCCCAGAGCTGCCAGACTGTCTAAGAAAGAAGGAAAAGTTTTAAGATGAAAATGAAACAAACAATCATAGATCAGGTGTAATTATGAGGGAAACATTCCAGAACCTACAAGAGATACCACAGTAAGAGGTTGTGGAGCAGAAAAAGAAGGAGCAAGATATTGGCAGAGATCAACCCCCAAGAGGGTTGGAGTCCAGTGAAAGTGTAGGTGGAGAAATTTGTTTCTTCTTCTCTCACATCTCTGACAGTCAGTAGGCTCCCGAGCTGCTGGAAAGCCTTTTTGCTCTCACAAGCCCCAAAGCAAATGCCACCAGTGAACTGGGAACTTCTTGAGGACAAAGTACCAGGATGACAGTATCCTCAGGGTCGTTTCCCCTCACCACAGACCTGAAATGAGAAAGCAAGCACCATATTGCTTTGCCACGAACCTTGTGCTTTGTCCTCCCCAAGGGCCTTCAGACTCCCAGGTTTGTTTGTTTGTTTGTTTATTTTCAGGCTATTATGAGGGTACAAATATTTTGGTTACATTTTATGTCTTTGCCTCATCGAGATGAGGATTAGAGGCATGCCCTTCCCCTCTATAATGCTCATTGTGTCCATTAGTTGTGAGTTTACCCCCCAAAAAACCTCTAATCCCCAGAGAATATTACTACCATGTGAGCACCATAGGGTTGATCAGTCAGTGTCAATTTGATGGCGAGTGCATGTGGAGTCCATTCTTCCAATCTTGTGATACCTCACTTCGGATAATGGGCTCAAGCTCTATCCAGGAAAATATAAGAGGTGCTAGATCACTGTCGTTTCTTATAATTGAGTAATATTCCATTGTATACATATACCAAATTTTAATAATCCACTCATCAATTGACTGGCATTTAGGTTGTTTCCACATCCTTGCAATAGTGAATTTTACTGCCATAAACATTCAGGTGCAGATGTCTTTATCGTACAATGTCTTTTGCTCTTTTGGGTAGATGCCTAATAGTGCTATTGCTGGATCGAATGGTATTTCTATTTTTAGTTCTTTGAGGTATCTCCAAATTCTTTTCCACAGAGGTTGCACTAATTTGCAGTCCCACCAGCAATGTAAGAGTGTTCTTGTCTCTCCACATCTGCACAAGCATTCGTTGTTTTGGGATTTTTTTGATAGAGGCCAATCTTGCTGGGTTATGTGATATCTCATTGTGGTTTTGATTTGCATTTCTCTAATGAATAGAGATGTTGGGCATTTTCTTATATGTTTGCCGGCCATAAGTCTGTCTTCTTTTGAAAAGTTTCTGTTCATTTCCTTTGCCCATTTATTCATGGTATTGTTTGATTTTTTTTCTTGCTGATTTTTTAAAGTTCTAGTTAGATTCTTATTACCAGCCCTTTATCAGTGTGTAGACAGCAAATATTTTCTCTCATTCTGTATGCTGTCTATTAGCTCTAATGACAGTTTCCTTGGCTCTGTAAAAGCTTTTTAATTTCATAAGATCACATTTATTTATTTATTTTTTGCTACAGAGATTGCTTTGGGGGTCTTCTTCAAAAATTCTTTGCTTAGGCCAATGTCTTAAAGGGTCTTCCAAATATCTTCTTCTAGAATTCTTAAGGTTTCATGCCTTAGGTTTAAGTCTGTTATCCATCTTGACTTGATTTTTGTGAGAGGTGAGATGTGGGGAATCAATTTCAATCCTCTGCATGTAGCTATTCAGTTATTCCAGCACCATTTCTTGAAAAGAGATTCTTTTCCCCAGTGTATTTTTTTGTCTGTTTTGTCAAAGATTAGATTACCATATGTGGATGGTTTCATCTCTGGATTCTGAGTCCTGTTCCAAAGGTCTATGTCTCTGTTTTTGTGCCAATACCATGATGTTTTAATTACTATAGCCTTGTAGTACAGATTGAAGTCTGAAAGCCTGATACCTCCTGGTTTGTTCTTTTTACTTAAGATTGCTTTGGCTATACGAGGTCTTCTCTCATTCCATACAAAGCATATAATTATTTTTTCTAAGTCTGCAAAGAATGATGATAGTATTTTGATAGGGATTGCATTAATTCTGTAGATCACTTTAGGTAGTATGGACATTTTAACGATACTGATTCTATCAATCCATGAGCAAGGTAGATTTTTCCCTTTGTTTACATCTTCTACAATTTCTTTTCTTAGTGTTTAATAGTTCTCCCTGTATATGCCTCTTACATCTTTCGTTAAATATATTCCTAGATATTTAATTTTATTTGAGGCTATTGTAAAAGGTATTGCATTTTTGATTTGAATTTCAGCTTGACTGTTATTGGCATATACGAATGCCTCTGATTTCTGTGTATTGATTTTGTATCCTGAGACTTTACTGAATTCATTTATCAATTCCAGGAGTCTCTTGGTTGAATCCTTGGGGTTTTCTAGATACAATATCATATCATTGGCAAAGAGCCAGAGGTTGATCTTATCTGCCCCCATTTGGTCACCCTTAATTCCCCTCTGTTTTCTAATTGCTCTAGCAAGGACTTCCAGCACTATGTTGAATAGAAGTGGAGATAGTGGGCAGCCTTGTCTGGTTCCAGTTCTAAGTGGGAATAGTTTCAATTTTTCCCCATTCATTATGATATTGACCATGGGTTTATCATAAATGGACTTGATAATTTTAAGGTATGGCCTGTCTATGCCTATTTTGTTAAGAGTTTTTATCTCAAAAGTGTGCTAGGCTTTGTCAAATGCTTTTTCTGAATCTATTGAGAGACTCATATCAGACCCCAGTTTTAATCTCATTTGTTCCCACATAAACATGTCCTATCTCCAGCCCAGAATGATTGGGCCACAGAGGCTGGTATCTCCCAGAGGATCTGTGTGATCCCAGAGCTTGGCATTCCAAGCAGGTTACCTTCTGAAGAGAGGGACAGAGACAATCAGAGTGCTAGCTTTCCTCCATCCAGACTCTTTGCCTCCCCTTCCCATCCCCTACCCGTGCCTGCCAAGAGAAAGGATTGAGCCAGGGGTCTAAGGAGTGGCTCTTCCACTGTTGGTGCACCCACCACACTGAGGCTTCCAAGAGAGTGGAGCTCCAAACATTTCCTCTTAAAGACCTGCAGCATATTAAGGGGTGCAAGGACTAGGAGCTCCCTGCTCGCTAGCTCTCCCTGGTGTTGATTGCTCAGCTGCTCCATCAAAGCACGGCATACCCCAAAGCAGAAAGACATCAAACCCACTTCGGCACCCCATAAGCAACTCTGAACCAGCACACTTCTCCTTGGCACAGTTAGGGATTGATCTTTGGGGACCTGGAGATAGGCCTGCTGGCTAGATCTTATACCCTCAGGATTCAACTGTGTGTTATGGGTCACAGAGGGAAGATTTGTGAACTAACCTTGGGAAGCAAGTGAGCCTATGCAGGCAGAACTGAGAGGAGAGGTCAGTGTGGTTCCCAGCAACAGCACATTCATGGAGCACCCCTCCCTCCACAAGAAAACCACAAGCTCCATCTACTGTCTCAGAGATTAAACTGGGTATTCCAATACAATTCACACTGTTAAGAATACCACAGGGCTGAAGAAAGAGAAAGTATTTCAAAGACCTCCATTTTCTATCAACAGAGAGAGACAGGGTATCTGTCCACTCACATAGCTCACCACTGCTACAGCATTCAAACTAGCAGCTGAGAAAAAGACCACACTAAGGTTATCTATAACCAAAGAATCCAGCCATAAACTAAATCACCGTCAAAGCACCCACAAGCAAAGCCAAAGGATCTTACCCAAAATATCCTATAGTCACACCCTTAAAAGTGAGAGGGGAAAAAAAGAAACCTCATTTAAACAAAAGAAAATACCAAAATAAGAAGTGACAACTGCTCCAAATGAAAAGGAATCAGTGAAAAAACTCCAGAAGTATGAAAAATCAGAGCAAAAGGATATGCCCAAAAGGGAACACAGGCTCTCTAGCAATGGACACCAAACAAAATGAAAATATTGAAGTGACAGATAAAGAATTCCAAATATGGATGTAAGGAATCTTAATGAAATCCAAGAGAAATGGAAAAAACATCTCAAAGAAATCAGATTAAAACAATTTGGGAAATGAATGAAAAATTCACTAAAGAGATCAACATATTAAACAAAAAATAGAACTTCTGAAAATGAAAAATTTATTTAAGGAAATCCAAAACACAGTGGAAAGTTTTAAGAATGGCCTAGATTAGGCAGAATAAAGAATCTCTAGAGCTTGAAGACAACTCATTCAAATGATCTCAGTTTCAAAAATAAAGAACAGAGAATTAAGAGGAATAAACAAAGCCTACATGAAATATGGGATTATGCAAAATGGCCAAATGTAAGAATCATAGGCATTCCTGAAAGTGAGGAAGAAAATACACAAGAGCTGGAACCCCTATTTGAGGAAATAATTGAGGAACACTTCCCTGATCTTGCTAGAGATTTAGACATCCTGGTACAAGGAGCTCCACAAACACCTGGGAAATTCACTGCAAAGAGGCAGTCACCAAGACACATAGTTCATTATCCTGGCCAAAGTTAACATGAAGGAGGAAATCCTGTGAGCCATGAGGTGGAAACATAAAGTAAATTACAAAGGAAGTCACTCCAAAAGACCTATCAGGCTAACCTCAGACTTCTTGATGGAGACCTTACAAGCCAGAAGGGATTGGGCCCCCAACTTTAGTCTTCTTAAACAGAATAGCTGTGAGCCTAGAATTTTATATCATGAAAAAGTAAGTTTAATATGTGGAGGAGAATTAAAGACTTTTCCATCATTTTTTATAATTGAGTAGTATTCCATTGTATACATATATCATATTTTGATGGGCATTTGGCTTATTTCCACATCCTTGCCATAGTGTTATTGCTGGATCAAATGGTAGTTCTACTTGTAGCTCTTTGAAGTATCTCCAAATTATTTTCCATAGAGTTTGCACTAATTTGCAGTCCCACCAGAAGTGTAAGAGTGTTCCTATCTCTCCACATCGTCGCCAGCATTTGTTGTTTTGGTGATCTAGCACCTCTTATATTTTCCTGGATAGAGCTTGAGCCCATCCTCTGAAGTGAGGTATCACAAGAATGGCAGAATAGGCACCACATGTACTCGCCATCAAACTGACTGATCAACACTAAGGTGCTCACACAGTAGTGATATTCTTTGGGGGTAGGAGGGTTGCGGGTGGGTAAACTCACAACTAAAGGACACGGTGAGTGCTGTAGCGGGGGAAGAGCATGTTGCAAATCATGGTCGGGATATGGAAAAGTCATAACATGTAACAGAAATGTTTGTGCCCCCATAATTTCCTAAAACAATAAATAAATAAATAAATAAATATGAAAGAAAGAAAGAAAGAAAGACAGACTTTTCAAGACAAGCAAACACTGAGGGTATTTTTCCAGACCAGACCTGACCTGCATGAAATAATCACAACTACATCATACATGGAGAAGCACAAGAGACACCAACCAGTGTCAAACCAGTCAAAAGCTAACACCCAGAGCTCATATGAAACAATAGCACAAGAGGTAAAACAAAGCTACAAGCTACTAGCCGACAGGATGAAAATAACAGCATTCTACTTATCAATTGTATCAATCAATGGGAAAAAATAACCCACCTCAAGAGACATAGGCTGACTAAAGGGATTAAAAAAATACGAGCCAAGTATTTGCTATCTCCAGGAAACACATCTAACACACGAGGAATCATACAGACTCAATTTGATAGGATGTGAAAAATATTATACGCAAATAGAAACCAAAAGAAAGCACGTGTAGCCATTCTCAGATAAAAATTGACTTTAAATCAATAATAGTAAAGACAGATGAAGATGGTCATTATATATTTGTAAAAGGATCAATTCAAAAAGACATAAGAACCCTAAATATTTATGCACCCAACACAGCAGTGCACAGATTCATAAAGCCAACCCTACTAAATCTAAGGAAAGGGAAAATAGTAGCACCGTAATTGCTAGGACTTCAACACCCTACTGACAGAACTGGACATATCATCCAAGCAGAAAAAAAGGAAACACTGGACTTAAACCAAACTAAAGAACAAATGGGCCTGACCGATATTTACTGAACATTTTACCTGCAAAACTACTGAATATACATTCTTCTCATTAGCACATGAAACATTCTGTAAGATAGATCATATATTAGGCCACAAAACATGTCTCAACAAATTGAAGTAGAAATTATACCATGTATCTTCTCTGACCACAGTGGAATAAAACTAGAAATAGACTCCAAGAGAAACATTCGATTCTACACAAAGTCATGGAAATTAAACAACCTGCTGTTGAATGATTATTTTGTCAATAATGAAATTAAGTTGAAAATGAAAAGATTCCTCAAACTGAATGAGAAAGGCGGCACAAGCTACTAAAATCTGTGCGATTCAACACAAGCAGCTCTAAGGGGAAAATTCATAACCTTTAATGTCTATATCAAAAAAGGCAGAAAAATACAATGCCACATCTGAAGGAACTAGAAATGGAAGAGAAAGCCAAATCCAAACCCAGCAGAAGAAAAGAAGTAACTAAGTTCAGAGCAGAACTAAAAGAAATGGAAAAACAAACATACAAATAAAAAATAATACAAAGGGTAGATGAAACAAAAAGTTGGTGCTTTGAAAAAAACAATGTTGAAAGACCTCATCCTAGATAAACTCAGACTAGAAGAGAAAAGACCCAAACAAGCTCAGTCAGAAATGAAAAAGGATATATTACAACTTATACCACAGAAATACAAAATGTAATGTGAGAATACTGTGAAAATGTCTTTGCACATCAGTTTGAAACATAGAGGAAATGGGCATATTCCTGGAAACACATAACCTGCCAAGATTCAGTAAGGAACAGACAAATAGAAAGCAATGATATTGAAGCAATAATAAAAAACCTTCCAACAAAAAATGTCCCAGACCAGATGGATTCACAGCCAAATTTTACCAGATCTACAAAGAAGAACTGGTACCCATACTGCAGAAATTATTCATAACATCAAGGAGGAAATTCTCCCAAACTCATTGTACAAAGCCAGTATCACCTTGATACCAAAGCCAGGAAAGGACACAATAAAATAAAACAAAAACCATAGAAAAACATCCCCTGCGTATATAGATGCAAAAATCCTCAATAAAATAACTAGCAAACTAAATTCAACAGCACATCAAAAAAAAAAATAATAATCCACCATGATCAAGTGTGCTTCATCCCAGGAATGCAAGTATGGTTCAAAATACGTAAATCAATGAATGTGATTCACCACATAAACAGAAGCAAAACAAAGACCATATGATCATATCAATAGATGCAGAAAAATCATTCAACAAATCCAGCACATTTTCATAAGAAAAAACCTCAACATATTAGGCACAAAAGGAACATCTTTCCAGATTATAAAGGCCATAGATGACAAACCCACAGCCAACATCATAGTGAATGGGGACAAGTTGAAGGCATTCCCACTAAGAACTGGAACCAAAGAAGGGTGCCCACTGTCACCACCTCTATTCAACATAGTACTGGAAGTCCTAGCCTAGCCAGAGGAATCAGGCAAGGGGAATAGATAAAGCATACAAAAATCAGAAAAGAGGAGGTCAAAATATTGTTTTTTGCTGACAATATGATCTTAAACCTAGATAACCCAAAAGACTCCACCAAGAGACTCCTGAATTGCTAAATAAGTTCAGCAAAATCTCAGGTTAGAAAATTAATGCACACAAATCGGTAGCTTTCCTATATATCAGTAACAGTCAAGCTGAGAGTCAAATTAAAGACTCAATGTCATTCACAATAGCTACAAAGAAAATAAAATACCTACAAATACACATCATCAAGTAGGTGAAGATCTCTACAAGAAGAACTCTGAAACTCTGAGGAAAGAAATTACAGAGGATACAAACAAATGGAAAACCATATCATGGGCATAGATCATTAGATTCAACATTGAAAAAATGTTTACACTACCCGAAGTGATTTACAGATTCAATGCAATCCCCACCAAAGCACCAAAGTATTATTTCACAAAACCTAGAAAAAATAATTCTATGTTTTTTTTGGAGCCAGAGGAAGGAATTAAAATATTTCTTGAAACAAATGAAAAGGTAAACACAACATATCAAAACCTGTGAGATACATAAAAAACAATAATAAGAGGACAGTTTATAGGACTAAGTGCTTACACCAAAAAAGTCAAAAAAGCTCTAAATAAATAACCTCATAATCCATGTCAAAGAATTATAAAACAATATCAAATTGAACCCAATATTAGTAGAATAAAAGACATAATGAATAACAGAGCAGAAATAAATTAAATTACATTTTCAAAAAGTATAAAAGATCAAAAAGAGAAAAAGTTGATGTTTTCGAAAGATAAAAAATATAGACTCACATTTAACCAGACTAAGAAATTAGAGATAAGACTCAAATAAATGAAATTGGAGATGAAAAAGACTTTGTAACTGATAGTGCAGAAATTCAAAGGATTATTAAGGACTACTATGAGCAATTATATGCCAATGTATTAGAAAACCTAGGAACAATAGATAAATTCCTAGACACATAAATCCACCAAGATTGAATCAGGAAGAAATCTAAAACCTGAATATCCAATAACAATTCATGAGATAGAAGCAATAATAAAAAGTCTCCCATCAAAGAAAAGCTCAGAACTCAATGATTTCACTGTTAAATTCTACCAAGCATTCAAAGAACTAATACCAGTTGTACTTCAACTATTCTAAAAAATCAAAGAGGACAGGATACTCCCAAACTCATTCTATAAATCCTGTATCACTTGGATACTAAAAACAGACAAAGACACAATAAAAAGAAAACTATAAGCCAATATCTGTGATAAATTATGATGAAAAAATTTTCAACAAAATATTAACACAGCACGACATTAAAAGGATTATTCATCATGATCAAATGGGATTGACCTCAGGGATGCAAGGATGTTTCAACTTGTGCAAATCAATCAACGTGATACATTATATCAACAGAACAAAGGACAAAAGCCATATGATCATTTCAATTGATGCTGAAAAAGCATTCAGTGAAATTCAACATTGCTTCATGGGCAAAACTCTCAAAAAACTGGGCACAAAAAAAACTTATCTCAACATGATAAAAGCCATATATGAAAAACCCAGAACAAGCATTATAATGGGGAAAAACAAAGATCTTTGTTCTAATATCTGGAACAAATCAAGGATGCCCACTTTCACCACTGTCATTCAACATAGTACTGAAAGTTCTAGCTAGGGTAATCAGACAAGAGAGATAAATAAAGGGCATCTAAGTTGGCAAGAAATAAGTCAAATTATCCTTATTTGTAGATGATATGATCTTATATCTAGAGTAACCTGAAGATTCCACTGAAAACCTTTTAGAAGAGATAAACCAAATCAGTAAATGTTCTTAATACAAAATCAACACACAAAAATAATTAGAATTTCTATAAGCCAATAGCAAATAATCTGGAAAAGAAACCAAGACTGTAATCCCATTTATAATAGATACAAATAAAATAAAATACCTAGGAATAAATTTAACCAACGAAGTGAATGATCTCTACAATGAAACGTATAACGTATTGATGAAATAAATTGAAGAGAACACTAAGAAATGGAAAGATACTCCATGCCCGTGGATTGGAAGAATCAGTACTGTTAAAATATTCATAATTCCCAAAGCAATCTGTAAATTCAATGCAATCCCAATCAAAATACCAATGACATTTGTCATACAAACAGAAAACAAATCCTAAAATTTATATGGAAAAACAAAAGACCCAGAATAGCCAAAGCCATTGTGAGTCAAACTGAAGGAATCACATTTCCTGACTTCAGAATTATGCTAAGTAGCTGAAGTAACCAAAACAGCATGGTACTAGCATAAAAACAGACACCTACAAAAATGGAACACAAGAGATAAACCAAAAATAAATCCACATATCTATAATGAACTTATCTTCAACAAAGTTGCCAAGAACATACAGTGAGGAAAGGACAGTCTCTTCACCAAATGGTGCTGGGAAAAATGGATATCCATATGCAGAACAAAATTAGATCTTTATGTATCTCCATATAGAAAAATCAAATCAAATTAGATTAAAGACTTAAATCTAAGACCTGAAACTGTGAAACTACTAAAAGAAAATATTGGGGCAATGCTTAAGGACATTGCTCCAGGCAAGGACTGCTTGAGTAATACCCACAAAACACAGGCGAGTGAAACAAAATTAGACAAATGGGATAACATCAAGCCAAAAATCTTCTGTACAGCAAAGGAAACAATCAACAAAGGGAAGAGACAACCTACAGAATTGGAAAAAATATTTGCAAACTACCCAAGTAAAAAGGGATTAATAACTAGAATGTGTAAGGAACTCCAACAACTGAATAGGAAAAAAAAAATCACACAATCTGATTGAAAGTGGGCAAAGCACAGCAATCAGGCAAGAGAGTGGAATTAAAGGCATACGAATGGGAGCAGAAGAGATCAAACACTCATTATTTGCTGATGACATGATATTACATCCAGAAAACCCCATGGATTCAACCAAGAGGCTTCTGGAATTTATAAGTTAATGCAGTAATGTCTCAGGATATAAAATCAATACACACAAATCAGAGGCCTTCATATAGGCCAACAGCAGTCATACTATACCGAGAACCAAATCAAAGACTCAATTCCCTTCACAATAGTGACAAAGAAAATCAAGTATCTAGGAATATATTTAACTAAGGAGGTAAAAGACCTCTACAGCAAGAACTATGAAGCATTGAGGAAGGAAATAGCAGAGGATGTAAACAGGAAGAAAACCATACCATGCTCGTGGGTAGGCAGAATCAACATTGTTAAGATGTCTATAACACCCAAAGTGATCTACAGATTCAATGCAATCCTTATTAAAATACCAACATCATTCTTCACAGATATAGAAAAATTAATTTTACGCTTTGTATGGAACCAGAGATGACCCCGCATAGCAAAAACAATTGTAGGCAATAAAAATAAAATGGGAGGCATCAACTTACCAGACTCCAAACTTTATTATAAGGCTGTATAATCAAAACAGCTTGGTACTGGCACAAAAATAGAGCCATTGACCAGTGGAACAGAACTGAGAACCCAGATATAAAACCATCCTCGTATAGCCATCTAATCTTTGACAAAGCAGACAAAAACATACACTGGGGAAAAGAATCCTTATTCAATAAATGGTGCTGGAAAACTGGATAGCCACATGTAGAAGACTGAACCAGGATCCACACCTTTCACCTCTCACAAAAATCAACTCACGCTGGGTCACATATCTAAACCTAAGGAGTGAAACTATTAGAATTCTAGAGGAAAATGTTGGAAATACTATTCTAGACATTGGCCTAGGCAAAGAATTTATGAAGAAGACCCCAAAGGCAATGACAGCAACAACCAAAGTAAATAAATGGGACCTGATCAAATTAAAAAGCTTCTGCACAGCCAAGGAAATTGTCACAAGAGCAAACAGACAACCTACAGAATGGGAGAAAATTTTTGCATGCTACAAATCCGATAAAGGGCTGATAACTAGAATCTACTTAGAACTCAAGAAAATCAACAAGAAAAAAACAAATGACCCTATCAAAAAGTGGGCAAAGGACATGAACAGAAACTTTTCAAAACAAGACAGAATAATGGCCAAAAAACATATGAAAAAATGCTCAACATCTCTAATCATCAGGGAAATGCATATTAAAACCACAATGAGATATCACTTATCTCCAGTGAGACTGGCCTTTATCAAAAAGTCCCAAAACAATAAATGTTGGTGTTGATGCGGAGAAATAGGAACACTCATGCACTGTTGGTGGGACTGCAAACTAGGGCAACCTCTGTGGAAAGCAATATGGAGATACCTTAAAGACATACAAGTAGAAGTACCATTCAATCCAGCATTCCCATTACTAGGCATCTACCCAAAAGAGCAAATGATACTCTATGAGAAAGACACCTGCACCTGAATGTTTATAGCAGCACAATTGACAATTGCAAAGATGTGGAAACAACCCAAGTGTCCATCAATACATGAATGGATTAATAAAATGTGGTATATGTATACCGTGGAGTACTATTCAGCTTTAAGAAACAATGGTGATATAGCACGTCTTGTGTTCTCCTGGATAGAGCTGGAATGCATTCTACTAAGTGAAGTGTCCCAAGAATGGAAAGACAAGCACTACATGTACTCACCATCAAATTGGCATTAACTGATCAACCCATAAGTGCCCATACAAGAATAACATCTATTGGACGTTGGGCAGGGACGAGTGGGGAGGGGGAGGAGGGAGGAGGGAGGAGGGGAGGGGTATATGCATACACAAAGAGTGCAATGTGCACCACCCGAATGATGGACATACTTGAAACTCGGACTTGGGGGGGAGGGGAGGGCAAGGGCAACATACGTAACCTAAACATCTGTACCCCCGTAATATGCTGAAATTAAAGAAAAAAAAACTTGAAGAAAAAATAAAAAGTGGGCAAAGAATCTGAATAGACATTTCTCCAAAGAAGACATGCAGATGGCCAATAGGTATGTGAAAAAATCCTCAACATCATTAGTCATCAGAGAAATGCAAATCAAAAGTACAATGAGATATCGTCTCACACAGTGAAAATGGTTTTTATCCAAAAGACAGGCAATAAGGAATGCTGGAGAGGATGTGGAGACAGGGGAACCCTGGTACACCATTGGTGGGAACGTTTTTTAGTGCAACCACTATGGAAAACAGTTTGATGGTTCCAAAAAAGTTAACAATAGAACTACCATATGATCCAGCAATCCCACTGCTGTATGTATATCCAAAGTAGGGGAATTTATTATATGGAAAAGATGTATCTCCACTCCCATATTCATTGCAATACTACTCACAATAGTCAAGATATGGAATCAACCTTAGATGTCCATCAATGGATGAGTGGATAGAGAAATCATGGTAAATATCCACAATCAAGTATTATATAGCCACAAAAAAATGCAATCTTGTTATTTGTAACAACATGTATGGAACTGGAGAACAGTTCGTTAAGTGAAATAAGCCAAGCACAGAGAGTCAAATTGTTCATGTTCTCACTTATATATGGGGAGCTAAATATTCAAAGCATTTGATCTCAGGGAGACAGAGAGTAGAATTATGGTAACCAGAGGCTGGGATGGGCAGTGAGGAGGGGAGGATTAAGTTAGGATGGGTAATGGGTGCAAAAATATAGAGATGAGTAGATAGAATGAACAATATTTGATAGCACAACAGAGTGACTATAATGAACAATAAGTTAGGGTGCACTTTAAAATAAACAGGAGTGGAATAGGAATGTTCTTAACACAAGGAAATTTTAAGTACCCGAGGTGATGGATATCCCAATTATCCTGATTTGATTAATTCACATTGTATTCCTGTATCAAAATATCACATGTACCCTGTAAAGATACACAACTATCATGTACTCATAATAATTAAATATATATTATATATTTGTGCATGTATATATATATACATATACATATATATATGTATATGTATATATATAAAATGTTGATTATCTTCACAAATTTGCCCAGGGCCACACTAAAGATTTCAGACCTGTAGTGTCTGAGGTCCAGGAACATGTGGATAGACTCAGAGCATGAAGGCAACTTTGAGACCTTTCACAGTTTTTCTCTAAAGATTGAATCCCTACTAAAAATATTTTTAAATATTGATGCTGCAGTATTTTTACTTGATCACCTTCATTTACAAGGAACTCACTACATTCCCAGGCAATCAATTTCACCTTTGTTCTCTTCATGAACATTGGTAAGTTTTTCTCTGAAGTTGGGCTGTATGGTAATACAGGTTTTATTGCTATTTCATATAAGATTTCTTTTGCCATCTAAAGACAGAAATTAAGGGCATTTGCACTTCTCTGTACCGTAAGCTCCAAGTTCCATCACTTCTTTTTACTATAACATAATTTCACATCACTTTACCCTCCAAGTGTAGTCTTAATAGTGTAATATATAGCAGGTCTTATCAGCTCATCTTCTGGGACATTTCCTTCTGTTAAAGATTAACTTAGCATCTTAGATGTCAAGCCATGTCATTCTTCTTTCTCACATTGTGCTTATTATTTATAGACACACTTGAGTTTTTTCCCACATTGGTCAAGACTAAGCTATGCCTAACATCTTTTAGTCATGTGGTCAATTTTGTGTGTGTGTGTGTGTGTGTGTGTGCACATGTGTGTGTGTCTTTGTGTTGGATATTTTTGACCAAATTTGGATTATGTATTTTGTAATTCTTTTCATAACTTTCTATACCTGTTTTCTAAATTTTCTACAGAGAAAATGAACCTTGCATATAATATAAATAATGACAGTTATAAAAATCAAACAGATATACTGTCTTTTTTGGAAGCTTGTGTTTTTAAACTACACATGTTGACAGCACTTCCAGACCTTAGCTCACTTTTTCTTGCAACAAGGAACTGAGCCAACCATTGCATACATGAACAGAGGGAGGAATTTTTTCATTCCTTCCTGGAAGATAACAGAAAGAGAGTATACTGTATAGTAAGTATAAGAATAATAATTAATATATTGGGCACTAGAACCAAACTCCCTGTCTCTACAAGTGACTCAGAGCAAGTTTTTTAACCTCTTACTGAGCTGTCACTTTTCATCTGTCCAATGGGGAATATTTACATAACCTGCCTCATAAGGCTATTGCCAAGATTAAATGAGCTAATATAAGCAAAGTACTTAGAATAGTGTCTACTATATAGTAAGTTCTCAACAAATTATTATTATTATTATTAGTAGTAGTAGTAGTAGTAGTATTAAACCACAGGGATTTAAACTGGTATATAGTGGAGGATCCAACATTTGATTTGCTAGGATCTGCCATAGTTTATATGTTTTTAGAAATATGGACCTTGGTCATATAGAAACACTCCAAATACCTGCATTTCTCATTTCTGAAAATAGGATGTTCTCTTTTTCTCTTTCTTTTTCTTTCTTTCTTTCTTTCTTTCTTTCTTTCTTTCTTTCTTTCTTTCTTTCTTTCTTTCTCTCTTTCTCTCTTTCTTTCTTTTCTTCTTTCTCTCTTCTTTCTTTCTCCTTTTCTTTCTTTTGTCTCTTTCTCAATATAGTGATTTCTTTGTAATTCATTTTATTTAAAACTCTTCTTTTGGTATTAATATGGTACATATTTTTTGACTTGATTGTACCTAGAATTTTAAATATTCCTAAGTTTCCCAACTGTGTGCATACTAGTCATAAACCTAGAAATCTTATGCAAATTGGATAGCTTTTGATATATATATATATATATATATATTTCTTTTCTACATATGCCCATCAAGACATTCAATAAAAGATCTGATGGTTTTTCTTCCCTTGCAGTTTCTAATCTCAAGTAGAAGCAGCAGTTAGTTCAAAAAGAAAAGTGATCTAAATGTTTTTGAGTTTAAGGTAAATAAAAACTCTCAAACAACTCAATTTCTCCTAATTATGATTTATACTCTATAAAAGCTTCTTTTAAGCTCATTTGATGACTATCCAGCATTGCTAAGCATACAATCTCCACTTAGGATCAAATCATCTCATTCATGTTCAAAGTGAGGATTGGTTGTGAGGATAATTAGGACTTCCCATTTCTTTGGAGTGGTCTAGCCAGAAATGAAGCTTATCTGAGGCATTTCTACTCAAATAGATTGCCGAATGCAGCACAAAAGAGTTGAAGTTCTTTCACTCGAGTTTCTCCATCCCACCTAGTCCAAATATCAACATGGCATTTAGAACTTCCACAATGGTTTGTAACATTTAACCTATTTCATTTTGATTTTCTGTGTGGTCTAAGGGAAGCAGTATGAACATGTGAAAGAGCATTGGACTGATAGGAGACATTGTTTCATAGCCTCAAGGGCTTTTTAGAGAAGAAATATACCTGAAAACTTAGGGTATTTTTCCTCTGAATTTTGCCGTGTAGCCTTGTGCAGGTAACTTCACTTTCCTGAGCTTCAATTGCCTCTATTGTAATACCAATATAATTGCACAACCAGATAAAAACCTTTAAGAGAGAAGAACTCTGTATCATTTTTGGCTACAGAATTACAGCATCTAGCATAGCACCTTCTACTCAGCAGACCACCAGAAAATATTTTGTATTTGGAAATATTTTCATTGCCTTCATCAAAAGATTATTGGGAGGAGTAACTGAGCTACTAAATATGAAAGTGCTTTGAATACCAAGAATTACCTTAACATTTTGAGATCAAAAAAATTACATAATATTCTAAACTACAATTAAGAATAACTAGTAGTAGTTTGTCTTTTTAAAGTACTTTCACATACATTTTCTTCCTTGATCCTAACAACTACTCTATGAAGTAGGTGATCTGATTATTTTAGTTTATAGGATAAACAAATTGGGTCGCAGTAAGTTACTCAACTAATCAGAAATAGAGCACAGACTCCAATGCAGGCTTTCTAGGATTGTTCCAAATTTGCTTTTCAATTGTAACTGTTTTGGTTAATCTTATACTAAAACAAACACATGAAATGTATATACTTGGCCCAAAAGATGAAGTACTATCTACTTATAGAGTATGCAGTTTCTTTTTTCCCCTCTGCTTTACTCACACTTGATTTGTGAAAGTCATTATTAAAGCTGCAGCGTTACTAAAGATGCTACTTCTGCTTTTACAAGGGCAGAATTGCAAACTGACAGGCATGGGATCAAGAGTACATTCTTAACAGTAAAGGAAAAAGAAAACACTTCTGTTTCTAACATGTAAACAACATAGACTCTCATTGGAAGTTTTTCAAAACTTATGAGAAGGAGATTTTCATGTTGGATTCTCAAGTTGACTATGCTGGTGTCTATTGTCCAAGTTTAAAAGGAAAAATACACCAATTCCACAGAAAGGAAACTTTTAAATTTTATTTTTATGACTTTGTAATGGCCAGAGGCTTATACTTAGTGGCCTCTGAAGTAGTGTCTTTTAATTTCATAGTGTGTGAACTATCCTCCTCCACTTACTATCCTGGGACAAGCAATTCAAAATGGTATTTTTCTCAAGTCAAGTACAAACACACTTGCTTGATAGTGAATGATTCTGAAAGACTGTTGTTTGATATAGTGCTGCTTTATTTCTCTTGAACCTTGTAGGCATCTTGTACCACTCGGAGGAAAAAAGTTCCTTCTCTCCAGCAAGGTTACTCTTTGCTATGAGCATTAAAAGATTGCTTTAAGCCATCCACAATTATGACCTTGACTAGCAAAACATAAGTTAATAAGGCTTCAACAAATTATGGTCCTTTTGGTCGTTTTGCCTAGTGAACTGTTAATTGTAAAACTGAAAGACATTATGTTCGGCTTTCTCTATCACATCTTTTGTGTTTTAACAGTGACACTTCATTGAGTGCAATTAACAATGCCTGGGAGATTTATTAACACATTTCTTCATGGCCAATGATCCATTCCACTTAAGACATAACACTGTAAAATGCACATTATCTCCTTTTGGCACTTACAATAATGCTTCATGAACTAGGAAGGCATATGTTAAAGCAGATAAAATAGCATTATTAGCTGACAAATCTTACAATTTATTAGACAGTTAATTTATCAGCTTAAAAGACACTTAAAACAGCTGTGCATTTAATGTCTTTTTAATGTATCCAGTAAAACTTGCATAATTGCCTGTAGTGCAATTTATTTTTAGCTATGTTGCAAAATGTCTGCATTTACTGTTTACATCTTCTTTAATTTTTCCTGCAAGGCTCATCACATCTCTGCCTGAGCCCTAACAACAAGGGCCAATAATCAGACAAAAAGCCTCCTCAAAGAAATGGTTCCCCATGAATGAACTATTCAAAAGTGCATGCTGCTTGGGACCCAGTGATTGTTAGCATTTTATCTCCACCCTAAGGGCAAAGGCAGAGGTTCCAAATAAATAAATAAAATGCAGGAATAAAACCAGGGTGCTTGAATCAGCAGGGTGTACTCTAGTCAAGAACTATTTCAAGCCTTCACATCACAATCAGGCAGCCGCTGCCTTTCTGAATGTTTGTATTTGCAGCCATTCCAAACTACAAGTCTGGAGTATGAACTAACAAGGCTTTCAGACTACATTAGCAAGGTTGTTTCATTTTATAATTAAGGTAACAGCTCCCTGCTGATCCATTGGTTTGTATCTAAGTACTGTGCTAGTGGAGCAAGAGTATGGGAGAAAAGTGTAAGAGAAAAGACGCATTTCATGGCTCTGACGTGTCAATTGGTTCTGTTTGTTTATTGTGTGTGTTTTTTTTTTAATTTAACAAAACCTTTGCTGAAGCTTTCTATTTTCTACAGAATCTTTCACAGTAATAATGTCTAGGGGAAATGAGGCTAGTTTTTATTAAAGCAAAAAGTTAAACAGTGCATGTTGTCCCTAATGAAAACAACTGAAAATTTGAACTTTGGTCTTTAGGTGGGTTTGTAATAGCCTAGTAAGACAAGAGTGCTGACTGCTAGTTCCAAAGTTTGACTTCTTTCCCCCAATCTAATGTGAGCTTGCCCACAGCCGGAAGACTGAAGCATGTATTCATTTTTTAGACAATGAGTGGTACCCAAATGCAACTTTTCTTTTCTACTTATTTAAAGACATCTTATAGTTTCTGAACTTAATCTGAGTCTTTTTAAGCTGTTTTTAGAACTTGAAATTACAGCAAAAAGAGAAAAAATGTGTGCCACATGTATAAACACATGCAGCATTAAAATAACTGGTAAAATTATAGTCAAGCTGGATGAAGAAAAGTACTTCTCCTGTGTATTAGCCAGGATCTCAGGTAGCAGGGTTAATGATGCGTGGACTTCATATCTGGTTTCTATTTATTCACTATCATGGCCAATATGATTTAAGCAGAAAGACAAAAAACAGAAATATCATGCATTTTGCCTTCTGTTTCCTAATTTGTTTTCCACTGGTGTGTGTTTTTCTCTAAGACCTTGCAAGTGTCAGTGTGCTGAGAAATATTTACATTCACAAAGCTTTGTGAAAGAGGAAGAAGGTAGCAATGGCTAGGAGAAGAAGCTATTATATTGAGTTACATGAATCAATATCGTGGGACTTTCTGTGTACTTACAAGTCTACAATAAGTCTGAATTAAATTGCTCTGGTAAAATTCTTACCTAGTTGAGGAGTTAGTTCAAAGGAGGGTCAGAAATTTTATAATAAGGATACTAACTTTATTATTTAGCTGGAATAATCCAAATGGCTGTTTAATTTCTTTTACACTTGCCTTCTTTTTTAACTGGACTGATTGGTTTTTTTAACTGACTGTCTTATGTTGCACAAATTTAGAATAAGAACATCTGCTCTGGCTTTGAGTTTTGGGGACCCAAGTATTCTCATAATAGTGAAATCGTCTAGGAACTCAGGTTCTAGCCAAAGTTTGGCCTCAAAATAAGAATGTCACCTTAGAAAAATGGCTTAACCTTTTTATCAGTTGCTTTATATATCAAAAATATGAGGATCCAAAGAAAAGGATTTGAAAACTTTAAAACTAGTATGAATAAATGATGTTTATATTTGTTATTAGAATTTCCCAAATTACTTCAGTGCAATTTCAACTTTAAAACTACTATAACACATAAAATTCAATTGCCTTATCATAACAAAAATTATGATATCTTTTTATAAACAAGATGATATGTGGTTATTTATGCCCAGATTACATAGATAAAAAATATCATTCTGTCCAAATTTGAGACAATGATTTTAGATTCTAGACTCATATATTATGCATACAATCTGAGCATGCTGTTTGTAATTTCATAGGTTGTCTTTATATTCCAGTGTTTTTTATGGATACAATTATGAAGTAAACTATAAAGAATATGATTGCTCAGCAGTTTCTTACACAATACTCTTACCATATGACCCAGCAATTACACTCCTTGGTGTTTACCCCAAGGAGTTGAAAACCTGCATACACACAAAAATCTGCACACAGATGTTTATAGAATCTTTATTTGTAACTGCCAAAACTCGAACACAACCGAGATGTTCTTCAGTAGGTGAATGCATAAACTGTGGTACATGCAGACAATGCAATATTATTTAGTGCTGAAAATAAACGATCTATCAAGCCATGAAAAGGCATAGGGGAAACTTAAATGCATATTACTAAGTGAAATAAACCAATTGGTAAAGACTATATACTGTATGATTCCAAATGTATGATGTTCTGTAAAAGGCAAAATGATGGAGACAATGAAAAGGTCAGTAATTGCCGGGGGTTGACAGGAAGGAGGGATGGATAGGATTAGCACAGATAATTTTTAGGCAGTGAAACTACTGTGTATGATACTGTGATGGTGGACACATGCAATTATAAATGTGTGCAAATACATAGAATGTACAACACAAAGAGTGAGCTCTAATGTAAACTATGGACGTTGGGTGACGATAATGTGTCAAAATATCAATGGTAACAAATGGACCACTCTAGCTTGGTATGTTGACAGTGGGGGAGGCTGGGTATGTGTGGAGGTAAGAAATTTATGGGACATCTCTGTATTACCTGTTCAATTTTACTATTAATCTAAAACTGGCCTAAAAAATCTATTTAAAGCAAAATGAAACAAAAATAGATTGAAAAAAATATGACTTGGTCAGTGGCATCTTAGAACAAATCATACATAAGCTATTTATTATGGCATTAATTTTTTAGTCCATTCATTATTTCAATGCAGTAGTAACCAGCACTGTGTTTGGAAAGAATAGCACATGTTTTTTTCCAAGAAGCTAAAAAGCCTCCTACATCTAAACTGTCTGTCTTTCGAGCAATGTAAAGTAATGGGAAACATATACTAGTGAATTACACTTTTGGTGGTTATTTATGGGCTTAATTGTGTCCCCCCCCCAATTCATATGTTGAAGTCCTAACTCCTAATATCCCAGAATGTGACTGTATTTGGAGATAGGGCCTTTTAAAGAGGTCATTAATTTCAAATGAGACTGTTAGAATAGTCTGTAATCTAGACTGACTGGTGTCTTTATAAGAAGAGGAAATTTTGAAATAAATGGAGACACCTGGGGCTTGCACTTACCTAAAGACCATGTGAGGACACAGTGAGAAGATGGTTATTTTAAAGCCAAGGAGAGTGACCTCAGGAGAAACTAAACCTGGGAACACCTTGATCTTGGAATTCTAGCATCCGGAACTGTGAGAAAATCAATTTCTGTTGTTTAAGCCCTCCAGTCTGTAGCGTTTTGTTACTGGAGCCCTAGCAAACAAATACAATGGTGTTGGGTGTATCAGGTATACATGGGTACAAGAAGGAGAGGGCTAAAAACTAAAGGGTGAATTATTCTTGCAGAAAAGAAATAGGCAATCCTGAATTCTGGAGCATTACGTTGCAGTTCAGGAAAAGAGATGCTCACACACACACAGCAATATTGCTACAGTGTAAAATTCCAAGTGGTTTTAGTAAGAGTCAATTATGTGGCTACCTCCAATGTTTGAGGAAAGCTTCTCTCAAGGCTGAAGAAATACTCTTATTGTCATTTAGTTCTCAGAAACTCAGGCAGTTAGCAGAGCCTTCATGAGAGCAATACTCACTAACCACTTTCTTAAAGTTTCTCATTTTTGTCCCTTTTGATTTCAGGATTATAATCCTTGTTTTCTTTGGAATGTTCTTCTAAACTAGTTGTTATGAGGCAGGCACATCCCATGAAAAGAAAAGAATAACAACAGCTATTGAACATAGAATTTACCAATTTATGTAGATGATTCTAATTTAGTATCAGAAAAAAACAATGAAAAATATTACCATCATTTCCATTTACAGTTGAAGACACTGAGGCTTAGAGAGACTAAGTGATTTTACTAAGGTTATGTAACTACTATATGTGACAACCAGGGTATGAACCAAAATCTGTAAGACAGTTTAACACTCTGCTACACTGCTACACATTTTCCCTCTCTATGGTTGTCAAATTTAGCAAACAAAAATATAGGAGATCTTGCATTTGATCTGGCAAACTTACCTTTTTTTTTTCTTGGTGAAAATCAATACAAATGGTCCTAAAACATTTGAAATTTATTTTATAGGGAAAGGCAGATGGGGAAAGAGAAACTGACATTTGTTATTCTCTCTAATATATGTATTTTCTTATGGCAAACTTATCTTTGACTAATAAGTTTAATGCTATGGTATGTTTAATTTGAATCCAGGAAAAAAGAGGACTTTCTAAAAATCAGGTTGCATTTGAGTTTGGAAATTAGAAATAAACAGCTCATCCATAATCGTGGAGTACAGTAAAAGATTGATGAAGCCTATGGAAGGTAGTTGAAGAATAGACAGTGCTTAAAGGTTTTGCTCCATCATGTTATTTTCTGCATTTTCAGGATATTCAAAGCTGTCTTCACATAGAAGTGGCACTTCTCTTCCTTTTTCCCAGACTGGCAAGTAAAACCTGGAGACTATGAGCTGAATTTCGTACTAAACAATTTTTCATTATGCATTAAGTGAATGTGACTCCTGAGACTATGAGCTGAATTTCGTACTAAACAATTTTTCATTATGCATTAAGTGAATGTGACTCCTGTACCACATTTTAGCTAGGTGATTGTTTCTCCTCCCAACTGCGTAGGGAATATTATCAGACCATTATGAGCATAATTTTAATTTTTATCATATATGAGACATATTGAACAGCAACAATATACTAGCTACTAATTAGATTCAATAAGGTATTAAGAGAAGCCCAAGGCCCGGTAGGGTTTGATGAATGTGGTCAAGAGTCACAATGTGATTTAATATACCTACTCATATCAGTAGAATCAAGAGTGAAAATTTAGCAGTCCTGTGTGGGTCTAATAATTTTTTTCCTTGAAGTTGAACTGGTATCTGAAACTCTAAGTCTGGAAACTACACTTCTCCACCACTCTGAAGCAATTTATCAACTCTGAGAATTCCATAACTGGTGGTAAGGTGTAGGGTTGGGGTTCTGAGTGGTAGGCAGTGGGATGAAGGACTGGGGAAGGAGAAATTAGTCAAACTGCCAAAACAACCAATTGATTGATCTTTTCCCTCAGAAAACATCTTGGTGGCCCCAGTCACTAAAAGGCACCTACAGAGTCTGTCTTCTGACTTTAGCCATGAAAGACAGGTGCGGTTCTCATCCTTCTCTTGTACCATGTATTCTGAAGGCTTGTACATGCTGAGACATTTTCTCCTTGAAAAGAAAAAAATAATCAAAACAAAGGGTAGAAGAGAGAAGAGACTGTAAGGAGAGGAGAGAGACACGGATCCCCTTCATCTCTATTCAAAGAGATCAAGGAAAGAGTTCATTTTACCTTGACTAAATTGAAATAACCTTTTCTATGTGCTTGGGATTCAGACTCTTTAAAATAACCAATCATTTCTATAGGGACTTTACTAGCTGAGCAAATAGCTCTTGTTGTTAACTCATAGCTTCTAATGAATTATCAGTTGGGGGGCTGCTGGTTTATAAACCTGAGGCTGATCACTGCAGGTTCATTCACCCCTCTTAGAAAATTCACCTTTGGGCAGCTTTACAGCAGGCATTGCATGGGATAGAGGAGGAGTGGGCACAAACATGTTGAAGCTGTAGCCCACAGGGATGGTCTAAGCCAGATGCCTGTTGTGAATGTCATGCTAGGCCCACCCACATGACTGTTTGTTTTTGGCAACCAATCTGGGCATTTACCTTCTTGTAGACTGGTGCCAAACACTTGCCTGAAGCCAATATGGACAACTAGATACAGAGGGGGAGTAGCCAGCTTTCTATGCAAGTATGTGTTTAACGGTGGCAGGAAGTATCCAATGACAAAATAATATGTGTGTGTGTATACATATATATGTATACACAGAAAATATATATGTATGTGTACATGTGTGTGCATACATGTTTGTGCACATATATTTTTATCCCTTTAATATCAACTGTAGATTTTTTTTTTGCCAGAACCATTTAATTTCACAGTAAAATATTAGTTTTTGACTGCAAATCTCTTAGAGGAGAGAGCACACATTTATACTAAGATGTAAATGGCTAAAAGCAGAACTATTTCCCAGGATAGATTTTTGGCAGGTTAATGCTATTTAGACATTAAAATGGAAAAAGGTTTTGTCTCAAAGAAGGGGCTAATAAATTTGTAGTAGGCACTCTTTAGGTATTTGGCAAGGGCCAGCCTAGTGATTAAATGTGATTTAGTAGTATCTGAAGATAGAATCTGGCCAATAAACATAGAATATCATGGGATAAAACATGAGACATATTCAACCTGTTATTAGCAATCCTGTAATCTAAAATTATGTTATTTATTTGTCGATTTTCTTGCCACCTGTTTCCAGAAAGAATTTAATACAGTAATGGCAATTATGAATCAATCTCACATTTGTGTCACACTTTGCAGTTTGCAAAATTCTTTATTTATATTCATTCTCTTATTTAAAATGATTAATAATATCATATTTCCAAAAAATGAATGGAATTTTATTTAAAATAACAAAGCAAAATGAATATTTTCTCTGAGAATGTCTCCAAACCAAGCAGTTTATACGCTCTTCTTTTTTTGAAATACATACTTTCTGACCTCCTGTCTGTGGTTTTAACCTGCAATCACAGATGATGAACCTGTTATTAAGCTTGCTTGCACCTAATATCAGTTTATCCCCAAGCATCGGACGCCAGATGTTTTTGGTGAGAAGAAAATTAATGACCTAAATAATGAATCAATTGAGGAGCAATGGCCATAATCCATCTGCTCTTTAAGCCAAGGCCCTGAGTCAGGCTGGCTTCTGGCTACACAGAATATTAATCAGTTGAAGAGTTAAACGCAGGACTCAAAGCCATTGTTGTGAGATGCCTCGGGGTGCCCCCAAGCCATTCCTTCTATAGGCTAGCCTTTGTACAAATAATGAATAGGCAAACAAAAAGCAGCAGACAAGGGAAGAACTGCACAGGATGGGTAATTTGGATTTACTACCCCTTGTGTGCCCAAGGAGAGATTGCCTAAATACAGACAGTGAGAGTCCTAGCCAAGCCTTCTCAATTTGGATTAAATCATATTCCCTAAATGCATAATTCATTGTGATGACAGTTAAATCATTTATTTATTGGGTTTCTTCCCATTTGTCATAGTTGTCCTTATTACTTTAGCATTTCCTCCAAATCTAGGCACTGATGTTTTGCCGTGTGGTTTGATGTGTTTCATGAGGAATTAGTTTGTATCAAATAAAGTTCTTAGACATATATGAATTTTCCGAGTGTTTGAAGCTTCAGCCTATATTTCTCCTTTCTTTCTGTTTCCATTTCTTCCAGGTATTTGAAAAGCAATCTGTATGGAAGGCAATGAATAACCTAATCAGCCCCTTTTTGGGATGGTGATATGTGACTTAATTATTTCCTTTAAAAATGCCAGAACTGACTTATTTTGTAGGCTTTAAAAAGATCACACAAAGTGGTTTTGATACTTCTATTTAAATCTTCATGCTAGATGGATGATGCAGTGGGTAGCTATCTAGAAGACAGATAGATACATAGATAGATAAATAAATAACTATACATAGAGAGAAGAATCTAAATAAGTTGATCTGAACCTCTGTTTCCTCAAATTTCTCATAATTTGGGGGAAATGTATGGAATGATGGTGCTGAGCATACTGGAAAAAGTTTTGTAACTAGTGCATCCTTTTATCCATTCCTACTTTTGCTCTTCAACTAATTAGCTAGCAAAGATAGAATAAATGAGAAAAACTCCAACCAAGAGGGATAGAGAAGCCCAAAATACCAAAGAATAAAGTTTACAGAAAGTATTTTGCTTTGGGGTAGCCATTGGCCCCAGAAGCACTGGCAAAGTCAGTGATTGAATGTACTGCCTGAGCACTATGCTCAAAACATGTCAAATAGGAAGCCAGAGACTCTATTAGGGAAGCTATGCAGGTAAAAAGTTGTGCATATTGTATAATGTCATTCAGTGGAAATGATGTCCCTCAGTTCATGTCTACAAGTGGGTGGCCATATGAGTGCTACTCTGTAAACCACAGCCAAATTGAGGAGGCTCGAACATTTTCGTAAGTCTGTGGCCAAGTCACCTCAAGTAATCAAGACTTTATTGAGCTCTTCTTTTATTCACAAGGTGTGGCAGTCTGCACTGGTTGAGAGAGATTGTTTTTTTTTTTTTTCCCCCAGCATATTAAGGGGGTACAAATGTTTAGGAATATATATTGCCTTTACCCAACCCGAGTCAGAGCTTCAAGCTCTGCAGATGATGTCCATCCTGCAGATGGTGTGTACCACACCCATAAGGTGTGAATGTACTCATCCCCTTCCCCCCGCCCAACACCCAATGAATGTTACTGCTATATGTGCACTTAAGCGTTGATCAGTTAATACCGATTTGATGGTGAGTACATGCGGTGCTTGTTTGTTTTAAACAGGACCAGCCTTGCACAAAAATCAATCAGTAGCTAGTTATGCCTGTAAAATATGATTCTTTTTTTGGGGGGAGCAAAAATTACAACTATATAACCCATATTTCATCTCTTTAAACATTGACTGCTTCCACTTTCCTATTATCCTTTGGAAATGATCCTACCCAGTAACCAATAATTACTTATGGTCAGATAGTCCTTTCATAGGAATTAATTGAGAAGCAGCTAGAAACAAGAGAGAGCCATAAATTAAGGAAGAGGAACAAAGACTCTGTAGGAAATAGATATTTAAATGGAAGTCTCGGTGCCTCAAAAAAGATCTAAATTTTTACTTCAGCCCTCTCCTAATGTTGAACTGTATCTCTCGTATATACCTCCTATCCCTTGCTAAACTCAGATAAATAAGGTCCTAGAGAGAGCAGCTCTCCTTCTGAGCCTGGCTCTTGGTTGGGACACTGTTGATAAATCAGCAGAGTCTCCTGGGCTGTGCAAAGGAAGTGAGTGTCCCTTGTCCCCTCCTTGGAAAGATTGCCTGACTCCCAGCTGAAACTTGAGTATTTCCTTCAACATACTCCACTGCACACCCATGTGCATGCTCATGTGTGTGTACATGTGTATGTGCTCAGGATTTTGAATGTTAGGGAGCCTTGGAAACTGTGAAGAACAGGATCACGTGACCACATTCCCTTGGCCAAGTAAAGTGTCCCTAAAATAAGTCCACTCTGCTCTCTATCTAGGAATGCAAGGATGGGGAGCCACCACTTTCTATACACAAGAATTGTATCACTGTAAAAAATAAGCATATTCTCTAGTATGAGAGTTTACTTATTCAGTAACCTCAAAACTTAAAACATTTTTTATGTTTGAAAGGCTTATAAAATATCAGAAGGTTTGGTCACTCTTTGAACTGGTAGCACTATTTTGCAGATTTGCTAAGTGAGAGGACAGAGAAAGGGAAAGGATTTTAAAATATTGCTAAATAGAAGAGCTAGAGCCCTGGAAGTTATTTAGAGAAGTAGAAAGCATAGTGTGATTTTAAGAGGTGAGCCTAACTTCCTGAGTCCCAGATACTGCCCCCTTGGCTGCTCAACCAGGCAGTTCTACGATCAGAGCTCATTGTCACTGATTACCTACAAAAAAGAAAAAAAAAGAGCTATTTATTTTGAAATGCATGTGTGTGATTTTCTTAGAGAAATAGAATCAGTCATTTTTTGTTGGTTGGGGCAGGAAGTAGCTAGAGAAACTGTTTTGATCACTAACACTCTCATCTCATAAGTTACAATTGAGTCTTTCCTTTGAATCTGGAGCTGTTTTTGTTTATGTTATGAAATGAGTTTCAACAATGGGAACGATGACCTGCATGAGTTTTCCTTCCTAAAATCCAGTCCAAAGGGTCAAAGTAAAATGTTCTCCCAAAGCTGCTCTCAATCTTCACGTTTTACATTTATTATATGTATTATTCTAAGAAATATAACAAATGCATTGCATATATTGGATGCATTATTTTAAGAAATATTATGATAAATTTGCTTGTTTCTAAGCCTAAACAAACAAAGCAAAGCAAAACAAAACCCTGCTATAACATCTAAAGAAGCTTTTGTTGTTGTTGTTGTTAAATAACTTCTATCTCCAATCTTTACATGTATTTAGCACTTTCAAAAACTCAATTAGTGTATTATTCTTTTTTATCCTTTATGCAAATTATCTTTTTTAACACTAAAACCTTAAAATACACTTTGAATTGAAATCATTCTGGTGTATCTCCTTATCTTGGCTCTTCATTTCAATTTTGATATGTCATCAGTGATCTCTTTGGTTTTTAAAATGAATAAGCTTCAGTTTTCCTCAATTTATGTTGTGGATTTATTTTTGAGTTTTAGATTGGGTTGTGATTGGATAAATAAGTCATGAGAATCTAAGTTGCCGTCTTCCAGTTTTTCTCCTGTGCACTGTGAGAAAAAAAGCAGATGAGAACACAGTGCTCATCTGGATTTTTCAATCACTTTGACTTGACAGTTCTTATCCAAAAATCACATTTTCTCTTATGATTTCTCTGTATTTTGGTAAACTGTAACAATGCCGCATGATCTGATGGTTAAAAGACAGGAAGTGAGTTTAATCAGGAATCTATTTTAAAAAATAAACTCTTCAGCTAAAGTGGTGTCTTTTGGATCAAATCTGTGAGCACGTTTATTCTTTTGATCAGGTATAAAATTTTTTCAGCCTGTTTTTGCTTTGCAAAAATCAACAGCTGAGTATAAATTTATGGTAAAAGGAATGTGGGAAACATTTCCAATCCTAGTAGCTTATTTTGGACTTTCTATATTTTTTTGCCATAGGATTTTTTATTTGAAATTTATAATAAACTTTAAATAATAATCTAGAAACTAAAATATTGTTTTTTACTTGTACCAATTAAAAAAATAAAAAAAAGATTATCAATAGGAAAGATAAGCACAATTATATTAGTGGGAAAAATCTAAGTAGACTTTACAGAAGTCTATTTTTAAAGATCATCTAATTAGATTTTCCCCCATTTATCCTCAGCTCCTGTTCAAGGTAGCCCTGAATATATAAGTTCTACTACTATAAAATTCTATGGGTCTAACCAGCCGAGTGAATGAAAAGAAAAAAAAGTGCTTAGAGACATGTGTTAACTATTTCAGACCTTGAAATCACCAAGAGAGCGCTAAGGAGCCCTTTTGATTTTACTCTTCCCTCTCTTCTCTTCAAAAGACTAGAGGGTTTTTTTGTTTGTTTGTTTTGTTTTTTTAATCTCACAAAAGAGTCTTATTCTGTTTCCTCTAGGCAACGCTTCTCAGATGTTTCAACCATTGCCATTGTTTCCCTGTGAGTTGGTTATTATTGAACAGAACATAATGAAGCTAGACTTTCTAAGTCTACTTCCTTCTGAGGAGGCCTAATCACTTGCCCCACCTCACAGTGAATATCCCAGTGAGAGGAGTATGGTTACATTAAGTCTGCTGACAGAGAAAGGGAGGCACAGAAAAGTGGCTAGTGATAGGGCTCAGAATATGACCCGAGGCTCCTAATCCCTTAGCCTGGGTCCTTTTGTTAAACTACATTGCCAAGTTACAGAATCCCTGGAATTTGTGTCCAGTTCTCTAAATGTAAACTTCCCTGTTAAAACTGAAACTCATCATCAGCATTATGCATTTATGAAGGCATTGAATTTTCCTATTGCTGTTATCAATGACAATATTTCCTCAGTCTTTCAAGGTTAACAACATCAGAGATCATTTTGTTTCAGTCCTCCCTGTGGCCAGCCAGCACCCCCTCCTCCCTGCTCTAGTCTCACACCACAGAGGTACCAAGCAGCGAAATTGGTTGATTTTTCTTTCTCAGTGTTTACACACTGACAGCACCATTGTAATTCTGATACCTCACATTGCAATTGCCTCCTAAGTGGCCTCTTTGACTCTGGACTCCCTCCTATTGTAATGCAGTACTGCAAACAGGGTCAGAAACTGTATCTTTCTAAGGCACCATTTTAATCATATCCCTCTTTAAAAAATCTTCCATCTCTCCTTTTTACTTACAAGATAAAATCCAAACTTTTCATCTAGTATTTATAGCCTACTCTTAAAAGGCTGAGCTTGCACCATAATCCTTCATCACGTATGACTACTTGTTATGGATATTTGCAAAGACATTTAGTAGTGCTTTTGGTTGCTCAAAATCAGAGACTATGCTGTATTGAACTTTGACTTTCATACAGCGTCCATTACATCAGAAATGTTCAAGAAATATTTTAGAGTGAATAAATGGAAGAATAACTAAATATTTACATTTCTTCTTAATATCTATCTGCTTCACTAATCTCAAAATTGTGGATCAGAATGGTCAACCTTTAAAGGTTCAATTAGTGCATGTATAAAGAAAGAGAGTATATGGTAGTACCAGACCCACAGTTTGTAAAATAACTTTTGCTCTCCCCACTAATAGTAGAACATGCAGGAAATTCACATAAGTACCAAATACAAGTACGAAGAAGTACAGACGCATATTCAGTGTTAACATTTTGGTGTCTAACAATCTAAACTTTTTTTTCTCCTACTAGCAGTAAATTTTAGAAGAAAAAGCTCAGCAATCTCTCTTTTATTCTATGTGGGAGAAATTATTTATCTTTCAAATACAGCATTTGGTTATGATTTTTAATACAGTGAAGGGTCACCGCATTTGCAACCAGAAATAAAGTGAATATATTCTCATGTGTGCATATATATATATATATATATATATGTATATCTGTCCACTACTCCCCTTGTGTCACTAAAATAAATTAGATCATCAGAGGGAAAAGGACAGCAAGTTGTATTTCCCTTTGCTATTTCTGGTGCACGAAGTATTTAAGTATATAATCTTTCCTCCACTTTAAGCCCTCCTCCCAGGAAAGAAAAATAATCTCAAATTTCATATAAAGATTGAATTGGCAGTTTTATCAGGGATTCTTCAAACGGACAGTAGAGTTTGTATTATGTTGTTAATTCCTTTTTTAAAAAGAAGGAAGCCAAATTTTCCGTGTGGGTAGACCTGCAATGCTTAATGAATTGAAAGAAGCAGAATTTCTTGTTACAAATGTTTCTTTAGTTCTCCTTTGGTTGAGCGTTCTTCTTTAATTTTGTGTCTTAGAGTAAGAAATCAGTGCAATATTTTATTATTTTAAGCAAGGAGGAATGTTTTTACTCCTAGGTCACTCTAGGACATACTTGTCAGACAACTGCAGTACAGGGGAAAGGATGCTGGGCTGGAATTGAGTCATTTTTCTGCCTCTAGCCATATGAAGAAATTTCTTTTTTTTCCCTCCTGTTTCAGATATATCATAAACATTCTTCTTACCCCAAACCTAAAAATAAAAAGTTAGTATCAATTTACTGCATTTAATAAACATCCCCTTATTTGTCTGAGATTGAACTTCACATTGGTATTAAGTTTCTCTGAGCCTGTAAATAATACTTTTCTTGGTAAAATAAGCAACAATGCAGATCGATGGCACAGCTATAATTCAAAGGTTATCACTGCCACAGATAAAGGAAAAGAACAACTTGGTTTACAATATTAACATATCTCCTACTACCAAATTGCAGGTTTGTCTTCGGTGAGGAGGTACTCATTATAGTTATTGACAACTGCTAAAATACACTTACTCTTTGTCAAAGAATTTGAATCACATGTATGACATAAAAAGCAAACATTTATTCAGTGTGATGGTATGAAGGATCATTTGCAAACAGTGTGTGTGTTGGGGAGGTCTGTCCTTCAAAATCCAAGGCTTTTTCTCACTTGAATAATAAGGAAAATAATATTACTATAAAAGGAGGCAGAGAATGAATGGAAAGAAAGGTTTTGTGTTACAGTTCAACTACATGAGACTAATTCATTTCATGTGCCAGGAAATTGTTGTATTAAATATTATTTTAGAGAAATTGTTCCACTCTTAACATGACATGGGGCTTAGATGACATCTTATTATATTGAGATATAGGCTTCAATGATTTTTTTCTTAAATGCCTCATGCTGAGTGAAGCTTTCCTTTAAAATTCCAAATTACATCAATAATTAAAAATACATTTCTCTCCCTTCAACTATCACTCCCCCCTGAAACTTTTGTTAAAATATTACAAATTAAAACTGACAATTAACTCAGATTTGTATTTAACTCAAATTAAAGGGAACTGAGAAAATGTTCTTACAATCTGGACACTTCCTCAACCAAAATGTATAACAGAGTGGAAACGAACACATACATTAAAACACATGTTATATAAGCATATTCACACTTGATGAGCACACACATGGCTGACCAAATAAATTCTTCCACCCTGCAGTCTAACTCCAAAAGTCTTTTTTTTTTATTTTTTGAGACAGAGTCTCACTCTTTTGCCCGGGCTAGAGTGAGTGCCGTGCCGTCAGCCTAGCTCACAGCAACCTCAAACTCCTGGGCTCAAGCGATCCTCCTGCCTCAGCCCCCCGAGTAGCTGGGACTACAGGCATGTGCCACCACCCCCGGCTAATTTTTTCTATATATTTTTAGTTGTCCGATTAATTTCTTTCTATTTTTAGATAGAGACGGGGTCTCGCTCTTGCTCAGGCTGGTTTCGAACTCCTGAGCTCAAACAATCCGCCCACCTCGGCCTCCCAGAGTGCTAGGATTACAGGCGTGAGCCACCGCGCCCGGCCTTAACTCCAAAACTCTTTATCCAGAATGGTACTAGAGCCCATTCTTCTAAGTGAAGTATTACAAGAATGGAAAACAAGCACCACATGTACTCACTATCAAATTGGTATTAACTGATCAAAACTTATGTGCACATATGGAAGTAACATTCATTTGGTGTCAGGGAGGAGGGAGGAGAAGGAGGAGATGGGTAAATTCACATCTAATGGGTGTCTTGGGCACTGTCTAGGGATGGGCACACTTGTAGCTCTGACTGAGGCTGTACAAAGGCAATATATATAACCTTAACATTTATAGTCCCATAATATTTTGAAATACAAAATAAAAAAGAAAATAAAATAAAAACTGGCCTTAAGTTGCATAGTAATTCTTCTTCCTTCACATTGGGTGATCTTGCTGACATACTACTTTAATAGATAATGATATGTGGTCAACTTTTTGAAGGCCTTTGAGATAGAGAACAAATGCTAAGGTCTTATTTCCTGATATTTTAATATAAAAGATATAGGTTTCAAAATATTATATTAATGGAAACTAGTTTGCATGCTGGAGGAAAGAAGCTTCGAAGCTAGCAGATTTTTTTTTTAATCTAAATGATCTGGAGAAAAGTAGAGCTGTTAGTATTACCCAGGATACTTAGCTGCTCTGTTGCCCTTGTGGGTCTAACTTCAGTGTAAATAACTTTATCCAGAAGCAACTATTTGGATATGCCCCACGTCTGTCAGTGAAGCATTTGGATCCAATCTAAACGCAAGGCTGAAACAGGGTAGCTGCAGGACAGATGAAACTTACCAAATTACTCTATTTTGAAAGACCTGTTTTTGTTTTGAAATACATATGTGAAAGGGGAAAGCAGACAATTTGCCAATTCAGTCTCTGTATTGTTTTTCTTTTCCTTGATCTGCCAAGTGACCAGAAATACCCAGGTGGCATTTGTCTCCATGGATAATACCCAACGCATTATACAGTAAAGTGAACTGCATAAAAGGATCCTCTGTTTGTATCTCCCTCTGTCTTGTCTCTGTTTCTGTCTCTGTTTCTCTTTCTCTCTCCTCCTCTCTCTCTCTCTCTCTCTCTCTCTCTCTCTCTCTCTCTCTCTCTCTCTCTCTCACACACACACACACACACACACAAACACACAGACACACACAGATGAAATGTGGACCAATCTTATAGTTCATATGCCTTGTGATGATATTTGGGAAGAGGATGATGGGAAGTAGTTAAAGTAAATAATTTTCAGAGCCTGAATGTCTAACAGCCTGCTAATTATTTTTACTTTATTATTTTGTTAAGTAATTAAGTCTCTGTACACTACTTTCAGAATCTTGAACTTATCTTCTTTTGTTCCATGTGTTTGGTAAAATTGGGGAGTGTCTTTTTTTGAAATAATACTGCTAAAGTATCTGAGAAGTTGATAAACATTCTTAAAGTACAGCTCGAAAGCCATTTTTAATGTCATTGAAGCCCCTCTTGAGGGAGAATCAAAATTGATGTTTTTAAACATACAAATATGTACTTTCATGAGAAAGAGACATACAATTATACAAAAGCTCATATTTAGTATTCATATTTCTCTATGCCCATCAATAGCTACTGAAATATAGAGTTAATAATTTCATTCCCATCTTATAAACTCATGACCCTTTCACTTTAGTGAGAATCAATGCTCCAAGTGATGGCCCTGAGTTCTTGCATGGGCTCAACAATAGTTATTTTAATAAGCAGCTACTACTAATTAATCCTATAGAATGTAGAATTGTTTGTCAATCTCCTAATCTCCTAATATACATTATGCAATTTAACATACCTATAAGTAAGTATAAGTTACCTGATAAAGTAAGCATAGAACCAGCGTTTGTACTTAGGAATGTCTAGCTTTAAATCTTGATTATTCAATAGCACTCTATAGTGATATATTTGTCTAATACATTCTGTGATATAGTAAGTATATGAAGTATATACACTAGGTTAAACATTTTACTATGAAACTGAGATAATGCTTGGAAAACATTGAGTATAGTGCCTGGCACATAGTAAGCATTCCCTAAATATTAAGATCTCACTACTAAATCTTATAAGTAAATATTAGTCTCCCTTTAAAAAGAGTTTAGAGTCTAATGGGGGCAAAAAATATAATGAGTAAAATGTCACATAACACAAGATTTAAATCAATAATTCAAGATAACAATAGAGATATGATAAGGCAAGACATAGCACATTATACAGAAAATAACTTCTCTGAAACAGAAAGTATTTTAAGTAGAACAATCCAAAAGAGTTCAGGGGATAAGGGGAATATGATATTATATTGAGTTATTTGTAGAATCTGCATAATGAAAAGGAGGGAGAGAGTCTAGATGGATGGAATTGCATGAGCAAAGGGAGGGAGGCTGAGTTGTTACAAATACTAAATTATGAGCTTTACATTTTTAGAATTTTAAATTATTTGCAAAAACTGGTGATTCATTTATAGGAGATATAGTGACCCTTTATTTATTTATATATTTTTTATTTCAGCATATTACATGGGTAAAAATGTTTATGTTACGTATATGGACCTTGACCCACCCGAGTCAGACTCTGAAGCATGTCCATCCCCCAGACAATGCGCACCACATCCGTTAGATGTGTATATACCCATCCCCTTTTCCTCTCTCCCATCTGCCCAACACCCGATGAATGTTATTACTACACACACACTTAAGTGTTGATCAGTTAATACCAATTTGATGGTGAGTACATGTGGTGCTTGTTTTTCCATTGCTGGGATATTTCACTTAGTAGAATGGGTTTCAGCTCTTTCCAAGATAATACAAGAGGTACTAGATCTCCATTGTTTTTGTGGCTGAGTAGAACTCCATGGTATATATATACCACATTTTATAAACCCACTTGTGTATTGATGGGCACTTGGGTTGTTTCCACATCTTTGCAATTGTGAATTATGCTGCTATGAACATTCGGGTGCAGATGTCTTGTTTACAGAATGTCTTTTGTTCTTTTGGGTAGATGCCTGGTAATGGGAATGCTTGATTAAATGGTAGTTCTATTTGTATCTCTTAGAGATATCTCCATATTGTTTTTCACAGAGGTTGTACTAGTTTGCAGTCCCACCAACAGTGTTTGAGTGTTCCTATCTCTCTGCATCCACACCAAAATTTATGGGTTGGGACTTTTTGATGAAGGCCTTCTCACTGGGTATCAGTGATGTCTCATTGTGGTTTTGATTTGCATTTCCCTGATAATTAGAGGTGCTGAGCATTTTTTCATATGTTTGATATCCATTATTAGTCTATCTTCTTTAGAAAAGTTTCTGTTAATGTCCTTTGCCCACTTTTTGATAGAGTTATTTGATTTTTTCTTCACAATTTTCCTGAATTCAATATAGATTGCAGTTATCAGGCCTTTATCAGATGTGTAACATGGGAATATTTTCTCCCATTCTGTAGGTTGTCTGTTTGCTCTCATGATAGTTTCCTTGGCTGTGCAGAAGCTTTTTAATTTGGTCAGGTCCCATTTATTTATTTTTATTGTTGCTGAGAGTGCCTTTGGAAACTTCTTGATAAATTCTTCACCTAGACCAATGTCTATATAAAAGTTTTTCCAACATTTTTTCCCATAATTCTTGCAGTTTCATGCCTTACATTTAAGTCTGTTACCCATCATGAGTTGATTTTTGTGAGAGTTGAAAAGTATGGATCCTATTTCAGTCTTCTGCATGTGCGTATCCATTTTTCCAAGCACCATTTATTCAATAAGGATTATTTTCCCCAGTGTATGTTTTTGTCTGCTTTGTCAAAGATTAGGTGGCTATAGGAGGATGATTCTATATCTAGGTTCTCAGTTCTGTTCCACTGGTCAATGGCTCTGTTCTTGTGCCGGTACCATGGTGTTTTAGTTACTATAACCTTGTAGTATACCTCGAATTCTGGTAAATTGATGCCTCCCAATTTGTTCTTTTTGCTTAAGATTGCTTTTGCTATACAGGATCTTTTCTGGTTCCATACAAGGCATAGAATTATTTTTTCTATATCTGTGAAAAATGATGTTGGTATTTTAATAGGGATTGCATTGAATCTGTAGATCACTTTGGGTATTACAGACATTTTAACAATGTTGATTCTGCTGACCCATCAGCATGGTATGGTTTTCCACCTGTTTATGCCCTCTGCTATTTCCTTCCTAAGTGCTTCATAATTCTCCCTGTACAGGTCTTTTCCTTCCTTAGTTAAATGTATTCCTAGGTATTTTACTTTCTTTGTTGCTATTGTGAAGGTTATTTTCTTTGGCTCTCAGTTTGACTGTTGTTGGCTTTTGGCATGCTATTGATTTCCGTACATTGATTTTGTAACCTGAGACTTTGTTGAATTGGTTTTTCAATTCCAGTAATCTCATGGCAGAATCTTTGGGGTTTTCTAGATATATAATCAGCAAAGAGTGATACTTTGACCTCTTCTGCCCCCATTGGGATGCCCTTGATTTCTTTCTCTTTTCTGATTGCTCTGGCTAGTAATTCCAGCACTGTGTTGAATAGAAGTAGTCATAAAGGGCAAACTTGCCTGGTTCCAGTTATAAGTGGGAATGCTTTCAATTTTTCCTCATTCATTATGTTGTTGGCTGTGGGTTTGTCATATATGGCTTCTATCATTTTTAGGTAAGTCCCATCTATGCTTATTTTGTTAAGCATTGTTATAATAAAAGAGTGTTTACTTTTGTCAAATGCTTTTTCTGCATCTATTGAAAGATCACAAATAAACAATCTAATGAATCATCTCACAGAACTGGAAAAGGATGAGCAAACTGATCCCAAAACTAGCAGAAGAAAAGAAATAACAAAGATCAGAGCAGAACTAAATGAAATTCATAATAATAAAAAAAAACCATACAGAAGATTAACAATACAAAAACTGGGTTCTTTGAAGAAATAAACAGAATTGACACACCTCTTGCTAGATTAACCAGAAGCAGAAGAGAAAGAACTCTAATAAGCTCCATCAGGAATGAAAAAGGAGAAATTACTTCTGATGACATGAAAATACAGAATATCATCTATGAATACTATATAAAACTATGTGCACATAACCTGGAAAACGTGGAGGAAATGGACAAATTCTTAGAAACACACACCCTCTCTAGGCTCAATCAGGAAGAAATAGAATTCCTTAACAGACCAATATCAAGTACCAAAATTGAAACAACAATAAAAAGCCTTCCTAAAAAGAAAAGTCTTGGACCAGATGGTTTCACACCTGAATTTTCCCAGACCTGCAAAGAAGAATTGGTGCCTATCCTGCAGAAATTATTCCACAACATTGAGAAGGAAGGAATCCTCCCCAACACATTTTATGAAGCCAACATCACCCTGATACCAAAAGCAGGAAAGGACACAACAGAAAAAGAAAACTACAGACCAATATCCATTATGAATATAGATGCAAAAATTCTCAACAAATTCTAGCAAACTGAGTTCAGGTGCTTATCAAAAAAAATAATCCATCATGACCAAGTGGGCTTCATCACAGTGATGCAGGGATTGTTCAACATATGCAAATTTATAAATGTAATTCACCACATAAATAGAAGTGACCCTTTACTGAAAAAAACTCTTTAGTTCATTTAAGATATCAGGTGCTCTATTAAAAGAAATATCACTGTTGAGGACAGAAGACCTTCCCTAGGTGTTTCAATAAAACAGCATAATATTCTATTTAGAATACAAATAAGTTGGACTTATATTTGCCTAGAAATGAATGGGTGCTTTTAACCTCCAAATTCTGAACCTACGGAGAAAAATAATGATGATCATGATACATCTTGAAAAGCATAGTTTACTAGGCTACGTGTATGCATGATTATTGTGTGTATGGCACATATATTAAGCTTAAGAGAGCTGGAGTGGCATAGCAGATTATTTGAAATGATGGGCCTTCTTTCTTTTATTTCTAACAAAGATTACATTATGGAAGCTCTTGCAAATTTAGGAAAGATTAGAGGACATGTAGCCAAGAAGCAATCATGTAACCTTATCCCCAACACAAGCATGGCATGTGAGTTAATAACTGCAATTTTCTGTACAGTCCATGCATTCAAAAACAAAGCTTTCTTATATACAAGTTTCTTTTGCAAAACTTTGCAATGCAGTTAGGTCCTTCAGGTGAATTACTGTAGAGATTCAAGACCTTAGAGAAAAACGTAATCAGTAGGGTGCCATAAATCTCCTTCACACCTGGAATTGAACTATAGAAATTCTTCTCTTATCCTCAATTCCAGGATATGTTGTGCACTACTGCTGAGAATGTCAGTGTGATAGGATCTTAAACATTCCAACACATTGTCATCATTACTACCAGGTGTGGGGCTCACCTAAATGAATATCCCTGTAAATGATGAAGCAGGTTTCAGGTCACAAAGTTGATTACCAAGGTGAATTCTTGGCTCCCTTTATTACAGAACATCTGTACTTTCCCTCCTTATATAGTGATTGAAATATATTTTGTATTCCAAAAGGGATTTGTCAGACTTCCTATCTGAAATAATTGAATTTTGTTTTAATTTTTATTATTTTTTAATTTCAGAATATTACAGGGGTACAAATGTTTAGGTGACATACATTACCTTTGTCCCACCTGAGTCAGAGCTTCAAGCATGTCCATCTCCCAGGCAATGGGCACCGTACCCATTAGGTGTGAATATACCTATCTCCTCCTCCCCTTTCCCAGCTGCCTGACACACGATGAATGTTACTATTATATGTGCACATAAGTATTGATCAGCTAATATCAACTTCATGGTGAGTACATGTGGTGCTTGTTTTTCCATTCCTTTGATATGTCTTTTAGTAGAACGGGCTCCAGTTGTGTCCAGGATAATACAAGAGGTGCTAGATCATTAGTGTTTTTTATGGCTGCGTAGTACTCTGTGGTATACATATACCACATTTTATTAATCTACTCATGTATTGATGGGTAATTGGGTTGTTTCCACATATATTCAATTGTGAATCGTGCTGCTATAAACATTCAAGTGCAGATGTCTTTTTTTAATTGTTTTTTTTTTTATTTCAGCATATTGCGAGTGTACAAATGTTTAGGTTACACATATTGCGTTTGCCCCACCTGAGTCAGAGCTTCAAGCTTATCCTTCCCCCAGACGGTGTGCACTGCACCTATTAGATATGAATATGCCCATACCCTCCTCCCTCCCATGTGCCCTACACTCGATGAATGTTATTACTATATGTGCACTTAAGTGTTGATTAGTTAACATCACTTGATGGTGAGTACACCTAGTGCTTGTTTTCCCAATCTTGGGATACTTCCAGTAGTAGAATAGGCTCCAGCTCTATCCAGGATAATACAAGAGGAGCTATGTCACCACTGATTTTTGCGGCTGAGTAGAACCCCATGGTATACATATACCACATTTTATTAATCCACTTAGGTATCGATGGGCACTTAGGTTGTTTCCACATCTTTGCAATTATGAATTGTGCTGCTATAAATATTCTAGTGCAGATGTCTTTTTTATAGAATGTCTTTTGTTCTTTTTGGTAGATGCCCAGTAATGGGATTTCTGGATCAAATGGTAGTTCTACTTGTAGCTCTTTGAGGTATCTACATATTACTTTCTACAGAGGTGGTATTAGTTTGCAGTCCCACCAGTGGTGTATGAGTGTTCCTATCTCGCTGCATCCACACCAACATTTGTTGCTTTGGGATTTTTTGATAAAAGCCATTCTCATTGGATATAAGTGATATCTCATTGTGGTTTTGATTTGCATTTCCCTGATGATTACAGATGTTGAGAATTTTTTCATGTTTGTTGGCCATTAGTCTGTCTTAAAAGGTAGGCGTTATTAAAACAAATTAAAATAACAAAAAAGTGTGGGTTTTGGTTCAGTGGTACCTATGTATTTACTTATTTATTTATAACACTAGTTTTAATACTCGCAATTACTATAGTTAAAAACATGACTCTATAAGAATTATGATATCATGATTAACCCTGCATGGCTAGAGAAACATGACTATGGTTTCAGGACTTCTCCTGAAATACACTGAACTCTCTTGCAAAGGACCACTAAACTGATGGTTGTGAGAGGAACTAAAACACAATCTAGTTACAACGTAGTTTTCACAAATTGAGCCACAAAATCCAAATACAACTTTTACTTTCTATAGTGGTCTTCTCCTAATTCAATACATTAGACCAAAAAATTTTACATGTAAGTAACACAAATAAATCAATTAAATCAAATAACTGAAATTATCCAGGGATATCAAACCTGTTACATTTATTCATGTATTTACTTTTCGTTTACTTTTTTTGACAAGTGGTGGTGCCTTAAGATGGAATGGAGCCATAAAAGCCTCTCTGGGTTGTTGTAGTGAAACTAACAATAATACCTTGTCAATACACAAATGACTCCCTTCTGACTTGTTTCTGCAATGAACCCAGCATGGCAATGGTTAGCCTCCATTGGTATTACTAACTATAGACTTCATAATTTGATTATGTTGGATGTTTTTTATATGGATTTGCCCAACATCATCACGTTTGATAGTGCTTGAATTTTGTGGATTAAAAAGATGTCAAATAGTTTATACAATGGCCAAAAGGAGAAGGACTCTCATTTTTAGACCTCAAGCCAAATGTTAGTAAAGATTACCATTCCTGATATGAATAACAAAATTTGCAGATGCTAGCAGATAAAACAATCCATGTAAGAGTAATAGAGCCTTTTATGAGGACAAACCATTGTTTCCTCATAAATATGGTCAGTATGGATCAATAGGTTAGAAAAAAATGTTATCCTTAATCTTTAATATGTTTAACTGTATTTATTTATAGGAATATAATTATATACTCTTGAATTTATTTTTTAAAACCACTTATTCCTTCAAGCAGCACACTGAAAAGAAGAGAAATGAAATACATTCTAGCTTGTGTAATATTGTAATGTTGCTGATTTAAAATGTAAACAAAAGATAGCATCATTATAATGTTTAAGTGTACCTGAAATATCACTAATAAAATACATATTAATATAGGACATATGCCACAGCCTTTGTATCACTGAACTGGCATTTATTTAAGAGGTTGCTTACTTTGCGCATTCTGAACCTTCTTTTCAGGATCTTTCTTCAGTTTTTGAAAACTCTGTCACAATAAACATTTTTATGTAGTTTAAATACATGAACAGATCAAAATGATTTTTCCTAGAACATTCATAAAAACACCCAGGGCTTCTGCACTCCCCCAAACAAAATGTGCAAAACACATTTACTCCAAATGTATGGAATACATATATATGAATATATGTATGAATAACAAATTGAGTCCATGATGCAGAAGACTCTTTCCTTATATTTTCACACTTGTTCTTTAATTTAAACCTACTAATACAGAAATTGCATATGTAAGCCACTTACAGAGGCAAGAAAGCATTCAGAAGCAAATTAGCAAAAGAAATTCAGTAGTGAAAGGCTTTTGGTGTTCTATAATTTTGTTAATATTGTGGGAGCCAGAGTTAGGGAAGGGCAGGAAATAGCTATTAAAAGGATATTACTTTTTAATTAATTCATTGAAAATCTTCTTCAAATTCTAGACAGAAACACAAAGTGAATGTAGATTCTTCATGGTATGAGGCTAATGATATTAATAATATTTAAAAACAACTTGAAGAATATTGACAGAGTAAAGTAACATTTCATTTACTTTGGGCTGATTTATCCATTTGTAATCCATGCTACTTCAAGCAGGCCCTATTTATAAAACCAACAAAAACAAGTCATATATGAAAATTCAATTAGGTGCTGCCTATTCACATTACAAAAAAGATTGTTACATTTTCTAAACTCTTTCACATCTCAATACACACACATTTATGCACACACAGAGCATTTGTGCATGCATTTGCTTATCTACATGGGGACATCCAGCCTGAGAAACTTAGAAACCTTTAGGCCAACTGTCTATTGAAGATGTGTCAATTGGATGATAAAGCAGCTCTGAAATTGTAATTTGAGTCAATGGGAAAATAAAAATTTATTTAATAAAATAACACCTTGATTTTGTATCACACTTTTCTCCATTTATAAAAAACTTGTACAATCCTAGTAACAACACTAAAATGTTGGTTGTAACTTTAAATTCATAAAGTGTCAAAACTGAAAGGGTCCTTTGTATTTATCTGGTCATCTTTTCACGTTAGGGATAAACCAAAGTAAAGGTTCAAAGGCTGGGTGGCAAACCTTAGGCCAAAAGGATGAAATACCAATTGTGACCAGATAATACTGAATTTGAGATTCAGCTCTGCCACTTTTAAACTGTGTAAACTTCCTTGAGGAAATCATTTTACTCCTTTGAGTCTCAGTTTTCTCTCTTGTAAAATATGGAACATGGTACCTAATTTTCTTAGTTGTTGTATAGATTAAGTGAAATTTTACTTGGAAAGAACCTACACAGCATTTGGCACACAGAAGAAACTCAACTAAACACAGTTTTATTCTTGCAGGACACTCTACAATGAACACACATAATATGTCTTCTGGAATGCACTTATTACTTAAAGCAAAGTATACCAGTACACAGAGAAGAGAATTCTTTGGCAAATATTTTTTTAAAGTTGGTAATAAAACTGTGTTTAGGTTTTGGTAGTTATCACATACTTTATCATAAGCCACCTAATGAAGGCTCAAAATTGAAAGAGAAGTAGCATTGAAACAGGAATTATCCATACACGTGATAAACATTGAAATAGAAAATTGTCTGTATATATTGGCTGATGAGATATGACAAGAGGTGGGAAGATACACCTTTTTCTACCATATACCCTTACTCTACATATCTGAAATCCTGTTATTTATTCTTCAGGTTTAGCATACCTACTCTAATAATTATAGTTTTTTCTGATTACAATATAGTTTTTTGTAAAACTGTGAAAGAATATAAAGTAAGGAAAGAAGGTTCACTAACTCACCGCCCAGTAAAAAGCCTAATATTTTGATGTATTTCCTTAGTCATTCATTTCCCATGAGCATGTCCATGTATTAGTATTGTAATACATAGAGTTGCATCAAGATTTTTGAAATTTCAATATTGTGAGAATTTTCCCATGCTATTATATATTTCCATGATATGGATGTTTCATGGTCTATTTTACTATCTAATTATTACAAATTGAGTTTAATTGGGCTTAATGCAACTATTAACATGGTTTTACTTTTCTGTATGAGCAGCTCTCTCCCTAGTGTTTATAGTCTCTTTTCTTCCAGGGGAATAAAGGGTCCTGATATTGTAACCTAGACAGGTGGTAAAGAGTATATTAGTAGCTAGATTATATCAAAATAATTGTAAATTTGAAGCCTTTATCACAATCCCTACATCATCCTATCATTTTATTACTAGTTAGCTTACCTTACCTGCTTGGCCCCTGAGGGGATTTATTTATGACTTCTAATGGAAGTATAAGATTTATTAAACTTGTAATTATATATTTAAATGACTATGTGCTCTACTAGCACGTGAAATATTTGAAGACAAGGACAACAGCTAAATCCAACTTTGTATGTTATTTAATGTCTCTGATCAAGACTGAATCCCAGAAGTGATAGAAAAAGGCCCGATGCTTATCATCATCCCAGAGACAGCTAATTAAAAATTTTGTCTGACTTGGGGCCACAGACCATTCTAAACTGATTTGTAATATTCTGGCTTGCATTATAGTGAACTAAGTCAGAAAAAAACATGAATTCACTGCACTACTACAGATACTGTCCCCGGCTTAGTGATGGGAAGAACATCAAAACAGGAAACTTACAATGATATAAAATAAATAGAGAGGAAATACTTCTCGCTGATAACAGTTAAAACATTTAGGGATAAAGAGTGTTTTTCTATTCTCTTTACAACCAGGCCAGGTATATAACCATCAGGTAAACTTATGTAGACAGTTGACTATTACCAAGAGTAAAATGACGTTTTTAAATCCAGAAGGCAAAATTCAACTTCTCTCTGAAGTGTGTAAACATCCAGCCCTCTTTGAGCTCTGCTTTAGCCAGTATTTATGTGGAAGAAAATGTAACCTTAAACTAAAGCCAATAATCACCCATTGACACTTTTCTGAATTGGAATTGGTAGGGAAGGCAGGGGCACAGTCATTATATAGATGTTTTTAAGCCCATCCCTTCCCCTGTAGATTGCCAGAAAAGCCGCCTGCACTCAGGCCAAGAAGAAAATCACACAGATGACCAAATTTCATTTTAGGCATTGCCATCACTGACTTTGTCACACTAGTTTTCTGTGAGTTCTCTATAATAGAGGAAATTCTTCAGAGAGATCTGGAAACCCCATTCTTACTGTTAGATTCCTTTATAGCACTCATTCATGACCTTCATCACTAAATTGTTATGTGCCCCGAACCTAGGGTCTCTGTGAAAGCAAATAAAACTAAGCATAAGGAGAAGCATTGTAAAATATAGTACTCCATAAAAGTAGAAGTGAGAATTATCTTTTCACATGCATTGTTCTTGTTTCCCTGGTTAAATGTGATCTCCACAAGAGTAATAACTTTATCTTTTCTTTCTGGTATTCTCTCCATTGTGAAACCCAAGACAAGGTATGTGGTAGGAGTGCAGTGAATCTATATTGTTGTTTGACCGACTTAGCTCGGTGAAATGCAAACAAGACCATTATAAGTCAGTTTACAAAAGTCTGTGGCTCCAAGTCTGACAAAATGCCAATTTGTAACTAACTGTGTCTCTAAGCTGATAATGAACAACAGAACTATTTCTATTATTCGTGGGATTCAGTCCTGGTTATACAAATTAAATAACATACTGAATCCTAGCGTTATTTCATTACTTCTCTTTTAGTTATAATTGTTCACTTACCCCTGTCCTATTTTTAATGACCCAGGCATTATTAGAAACAACATTTCGACACAGTAGAAGACAATGGCTCTGACTGCAATATTACCAATAGCAAAATTAAAGTAGGTATTTAATCCTTAAACTCTTCTTCTGTTTAATCCTATATACCATGCAAAAAGGCTAATCCTAGCTCAGAGAGGCCAAGGTAATGCTTCTCAGTATCAGAGGAATATGGCAAAAAAAAAGTCTTTGGCAGCTCACCCAAATTAGAGCTCCAAGGGGTGTGGCTCTGAAGAGAGAAAATGGATACCAGAGCTGAAGTGAGCACCTCCTGGAAGCATATCAAACAAATTACAGCATCTCAATCCAAATGAACAAATAAAATTAGTTTCCCAAGGGGGAGGGGATTCGGCAATGAAATTGGAGGTGGCAAAGAAAGGAGGGTGTTAGGGACGTTTCTCAGAAAATTATTTTGGCATGATCTAACTAGGATGACATCAAAGATAATCCCTGGAATATAATCCCCAGGGCTGTTGGTCCTATTTTGAAGAGTGTTTGAGGGGATTCCAATTGCGCGTTCGGTCTCAAGTTATCATGGCACTATTTGATATATGCTCTGTGATCACAATATTTGAGATTTTTTTTAAAGCTTTGTAGTACCATAAATCAAGGCCACACAAATGGAATGTAGACTTTAGATACACATGTCTTTGCCTGATTAATGTTTTTAGACAAATACATTGGATGCTATTTGGTGAGACATGCATTCTCTGCTTTTCTACATCACTCTGCTTGTCTTGCACTGCAGCTGCTCTACACAATTATGATAACTGAAGGATTGGCTAATGAAGGATTTGAGTTTGTGGCTTTTAGTGGAAAAATCCCCTAGGTCGCTTCCATCTCTGAATGGCTAATGATCTTCATTCTTGAGGAGTTAAGTCTCAGCATAACCTCTTAATATAATGCTATGGCATTGGAAGCCTACAATAACCACTTTTCATAAATTACTGCCAGCATCCTGAAGGCAAGATGAAACAAAAATGTTGCAGGAGTAAGAGATGGCATCTACAAATGGAAGCGTATATAAGAAGAACTACCATAAAGGGAGGAAATTTAAAGAGTATCAAGATACATTTCTACTGGGCATATTTTGCTATATGATTTTTCCTAATAGAGGGTTGGGGTGAATGGAAGCCAGACTACTAGTTGTAAGCTTTCTACTCTTTTGTTTTTTTTTTTTTTAAAGAGCAATGTCAGTCTATTGCTAACAGAACCTAGGAAAGTGATTTAGATGACCATTCTGCCTATGGTCACTTGTCCCCAAGTGATCTAGATTCCAGAAATACAGTATTAGTCACTACTTACCAAAATTACCACATGACTTATTGCATAAATGAGATGAACATAGAGTGAGTTTTTCTTGATCTCTGTCTCAAAATCACTGAGCAAAATGAACTCACTTCTGATGAAGATAAAAAGATACTCTTGGAGATTTCCCTGCCTAGTCATAAATCCAATCTACTTAGTGAGTAGTTTCGTTCTACTAGGGTACACAATAAACATCAAGGTCTTCAAGAGAACTTGATGCATAATCAAGTCCACAAAGGCACATACAAGTGCCTTCATATGAATAGAAACAAAACACACCAAATTAGAAAATATATTCCCCACTGACTCACCCCTATCTTTTTTATTTATCCTCTTCAATACTCAGGCTATGATTATAATAAAATATATATATATATAATAGATGTAGTAGCTAATATCTTTTAAGCTTTTACTATTTATTAGGCATACTGCTTAATCCATTTAATATTTTTTTGTTCTAGATGTCTTATTTATCATCCCTGTTTTATAGATGTGACAACCAACTTATGAGAGATTAAATAAATTGCCAAGATGATTTCAAGTAGCACAGTCAGGAAATAAGCCCAGATCTGTCTCACAGAAAAGCCTGCAGAGTTGGACTTTTTCTCATAATCCTGAACTTAGCAAGGCAAAGGATTTGCTCCACACATTCCATTCAGACACTAGGCACTAAATATGATATTCCTGACAGAAGACTGGCATTTTTAGTACTTTTGAATGGAAAGGTCTCTCAGAAGTTCAGACTCCCATCAACTTCTATAGAAGACATTCTACAGAAACTCAAGTAAATGATGACCTCACCTCTGCTTGACACATGTAAGTAATGAGGAACTTACTACTTATTGCCTCCTCACTAGCCAAGAGATAAAATTAGCTTTCTCATGGCAGTCCTAAAAATGTTTTCAGGAAGTTATCTATCATACTCTTCCATAATTTCCTAACCTCCATTCTGAGCATTAGCAATTTTTTCTGCCACTTCTATTTTCAGACGTTTGTTTTTGCATCTATCTATTCATTCACGTATTCAAGGATTTATTGAGCATAAATTATATGTCAAGTACTATAGAGATACAGTAGTATGCAAGGTGGACTCCTTTTACCCACAGAACTAATTATAATGGATTATAAAGACAAGGAAATTCCAATTTATCATTCTGATAATTTTCTTTTAGGTGAGGCACACAAGAGGCCTCACCTATCAAGAGATAGGAGAGTGACAAGTATAACCCACATGACCATTTGATACACCAGTGGAAGAGAGAATTTCGAATAACACATCCTTCTCAGTGATGTTCAAATCGTATTGCCTATCCGGGCATATTTTTTTCCAGATAGAAAGGTTTTAATCACTCTAAAGAAAATTGATCACTTAATTATCACTGTATAACAAAATACTACAACACTTAGTGATTTAAAACAACAAATATCTATTATTTTTCATAAATCTACAGATTTCTGGGAAGGTCTGTTGATCAGACCAAATATTGAGTGATATCAATTGGATTTGATCATGTGTCTATAGTCAACTTGAAGGTCACTTGGACCTTGTCTAGGTTCAATAGCACTGCTCCACAAATTCTCAATCTCTGTCAGACTAGCCTGGGTATATTTTCATGGACATTCAGGGTTTCAAGAGAGAAAATAGATGTATGCAAAGGCTATTAAAGTTTCGGCTCTGAACTGGCACATGATTATATCTGTTTAATTTTGTTGACCAAAGAAAGTCATAAGACTAGTCCAGATTTAATGTATGAGCAGGGATTACATCACTTGAGGAAAATTTGGGGCAAAATCACCTGCCAAGGATATAGATAAAGGGAGGGCTGGATAAATGGGCCCTTTTTTAGTAATAAATCCACCACAATATTAGATTAAGATATTATTAAAAGAAAAACTACAAATCGCATTTTCCCTGATTTCAACCAAGAGGAAAAAACACCATATTTAGAAAGTTCTTGGAAGCAATTAATCCACCTGTGACCTTATTATATCCCTCTTCATTCAAGATCTACATACAGAGTTGTTCTATGCCACAGCTATAGACCAATGCTGCCCAGATGCCAAAGAGAGTTTGATTAGATTATTGCAGATTATTTTGAGAACAGTGCCATGAGCAAGATGGCAGAATAGAAGCTTTTAGGACTCATTCCTTCACAGAAACATGAAATGAACAGCCATCCACATACACTAACCTTCAAAAAAGTGAAGCAGCCCAAGTGAAAGATTATAGTACTTGTGTAAAGCACAGAAATAAGGACAAAATGCATTGAAGAGGGTAGGAAGAATAGTTTAACATTATCTGTATCACTTCTTTCTGAAGCCCACACAGCAGAATACAGAGAGAGATACCCTCTGTGTTGGGGAAGGAGAGTGAAGTAAGCACCCAACTTCATCAAAGACACCATCATCAGACCAGCCCTCATGGTCCTAGGCTCCGGGTGAGCTATCGTAGGCCCAGGAAAACAGGACTACCACTACGGACTCAGGCTCCAGGACCACCTTGGTGTCAGTCCAGGCCCAATTGACCAAGCTTTAACCTGGCCCCAAAGACCCCAAATCCAGGCCCACATTTAGAGACCTAGGCTCTAGGCCCATCCTTGTGCACCCAGACTAAAGGCCGACCCATGCAGACCAAACCTCCAGGCCTACCTCATGGGAACCAAGCATAAGGCTGGACCTACAGACCCAGGTGACAGGTGTGACCCAAGCACCAGGCCTTCCCATTTGAGGACTCCAGTAGCAGGCATGCCGATAGACCCTGACAACAAATCTAATAGCATTTCTGCATAAGATGACGGGTGGAAGGATTTTCCTGCAATGGCAGTCTGTTAAGACTAGATGAGGACCTGCTTCTTCAAATGTGAAGACATGATCACGAGTTCAAAAAATCATGAATAATCAGGAGAACATGATACCACCAAAGGAATAAAATAAAGCATCAGTAAATGATCCTAAAGAAATGATGATCACAAACTTCCTGAAAAAGAATTCAAAATAATCATCTTAAAGAATTTCACTAAGAAAGAAGAGAACACAGATAGACAAATAAAAAACATCAGGAAAACAATATATGTACAAAATGAGAAGTTCAACAATGAGATAGAAACCATAAAAAAGAACCAAACAGAAATTCAGGAGCTGAAAAACACAATGACTGAACTAAAACATTCCATAGAGATCTTCAACAATAAACTTAATCGAGCAGAAGAAAGATTCAGTGAGCTCAAAAAGAGGTTACTTGAAATTACCCAGTCAGACAAATAAAGAAACAAAAAATGAAAAAAAAAGTAAAGAAGATTTTGGGACTTATAGAAAAGGGGATGAGAATATTTTAAAATAAAATAATGACAGAAAATTTCCCAAATCTTGAGAGAGTAATGAAAATACAGATCCATGAAGCCTAAAGAAGCCCAGATAAATTAAATGCAAAAAGGCCTTCACCAAGAAACATTATAATCAAATTCTCAGAATTCCAAGACAAAGAGAGAATTTTGAAACTAGCAAGGGAAAAGTAACTCATCTCATAAAAGGGAATCATTATGAGACTATAAACACATTTCTCATCAGAAAGCTTGTAAGCCAGATAGAATTGGATGATATATTCAAAGGAATGGGGGGAGGGGGGGAAGACAGCTAAGAATACTATATCTGGAAAGTCTGATCTGCATAAATGGAGAGATAAGAACTGTTGCAGACAAACAAAAACTGAGGGTGTTTATCACCTTTGGATCTCCCATGCAAGACATGCCAAACTGGAGTTCTTCAAGATGAAACCAAAGGTTGCTAAGTAATAAATAACATAAAAGCATAAGAAATATAAAACTCTCTGAAAAAGTAAAAATAAGGTCTAATTCAGAATACTCTAATACTGTAACAGTGATGTATAAATCACTTGTAACTCTAGTATAAAAGTAAAAGAGAAAGGCATGAAAAATAATTATAGATACTATTATTAAATAATGGTTACATAATATAAAATTACTTAAATTGTGATAATATAATATTAGGGGAAGGAGAAATTAAAATGTAGAGTTTTCTTATGTGGTCAAATTTAAGTTGTTATCAGCATAAATAGACTGTCATAACAATAAGATGTTTTTAGTAACCCCATGGTAACCACAAAGAAAAACCTGTAGTAGGTACACATAAGATAAAGACAAAGGAAGGAAAGCATATAGCTACAAAAAACAAATCATCCACTCCCAAAGAAAGAGAGCAAAAAATGAAGAAATGAACAAAGAAGCTACAAAACATTTACAAAACAACTAATAAATAATAAACTGATAAAATGGCAATAGTAAGTCTTTAACTATCAATAACTACTATAGTGTAAATGGACTAAATTCTCTAAACAAGAGACACAGAGTGTCTGAATGGATAAGAAAACAAGACCAAACTGTATGAAGCCTACAAGAAACTCGTTTTAGCTTGAAAAACAGACATAGGCTGAAGGACTGGAAAATGATATTTCATGAAAATGAAAATTAAAAATAGAGAATACATGTGGCTATACTTGGACAAACTAAGCTTTAAGTCAAAAACTATCATGAGAAGGTCATTATATAATTATAAAGCAGTCAATTAAGAATATATACTAATTGTAAATATATATTCATCTAAAATTGAAACACTTAAATATATCAAGTCAATATTAAAAGAAATAAAGGGAAAAATAAACAGCAATGCAATAATGGCAGGGGGTTTCAATACCCCACTTTCAACAATCGATAGATCATCCACACAGAAAACCAATAGGGAAACAGTACTCTTGAGCTACACTATAGATCAAGTAAACCTAACAGATATATAGAGAACATTCCACATGACAGCAGTAAAATGCAGATTCTTTTCAAATGCACATGAAAAATTTTCCAGGATAGATCATAGGTTAGGCCACAAGACAAGTCTTAACAAATTCAAGAAGATTTAAATCAATAAAGTAATTTTAACCAAAATTATATGAAATAAGAAATCAATAACAGAAGACAAAAGCAGAAAATTCACAGATATGTGGAAATTAAACAACATACCCCAGAACAACCAATTGGTCAAAGAGGAAATTAAAACAGAAATAAAAAAAATATTTTAAGAAAAATGAAAATGGAAGCACACTATACCAAAACTTATGGAAACCAGCAAAAGCCTTTCTAAGAGGGAAGCTTATAGTGATAAACATCTACTTTAAGAAAAAGAAATCATATAAATACCCTAACTTTATACCTAAAAGAACTAGAAAAAGAAAAAAAAAGGAAGATCAAAGTTAGCAGAAGGAAGGAAATAATAAAATTCAAAAAACAAACAAGGGAAATAGAAATTATAAATAGAAAAGATCAATGAAACTAAGTGTTGCTTTTTTGAAAAGATAAAATTAATAAACTTTTAGCTAGACTAAAAAAAATGAGAGAAGAATCAAATAAAAAAACTTAAAAATGAAAAGAAACATTATTACTGATACCATGTAAAGATAAAAGATCATGAGAAACTATTGTGAACAATTATATGTAAACAGATTGGATACTGTAGAGGAAATGGAAAACTTCTCAAAAGCATGCAACATACAAAGACTAAATGATGACACAATGGAAGATATGACCAATCTACTAACAAGTAAGGAGAATAAATAATCAAAAGCCTTCAAAAAAAGAAAATCCCAGGACCTGATAACTTCACTGGGGAAATCTACTAAACATTTAAAGAAGAGTTAATTACAATTTTTTTTCATACTTACTTTAAGAAGCCAGCATTACCTTGATAACAAAATCAGACAAGGATTCTGAAAGAAAAAAAAATAATAGGCTAATATCCCTGATGAATATAGTTACAAAAATTCTCAAAACAGTAATAGCAAACCAAATTTAACAGCACATCAAAAGGATAATATATTTTCAAACAACCAGCTTTTTGTTTCATTAATCTCCTGTATAGTTCTATTGCTATTTATTTCATTTAGTTATGCTCTGATCTTGGTTATTTCTATTCTTCTGCAGGGTTTGAGATTGGTTTCCTCTTCCTTTTCCAGTTCATTCAGTCGATTCATTAGATTGTTGATTGGTGATATTTCTGTCTTTTCAATGTAGGCATTTGTGGATATAAATTTCCTCTCAGGACTGCTTTAGCTGTGTCACACATATTTTGATAACTTGCGTATGCTTTATGATTTAGTTCAAGTAATCTTTTGATTTCCATCAATTTCCTCCTTGACACAATAATCACTTAGCAGCAGATTGCTTACTTTCCATGACTTTCTATAGAGATGAGTATTTATGTAGTAGTTACTTTATAATTGTATTCTACTGTGGTCTGAGATGATTCATGCTTTAATTTCTATTTTTTTTTTATTTGTTGAGACATGTTTTATGGCCTAAGATGTAGTCAATCTTAGAGAATATCTCGCCTCTCGCTAGATTAACCAGAAGCAGAAAAGAAAGGACTCTAATAAGCTCAATCAACAATGAAAAAGGAGAAATTACAACTGATAACATGGAAATACAAAATATCATCTCTGAATACTATAAAAATCTCTATGCACATAAACTTAAAAACGTGGAGGATATGGACAAATTCTTAGAAACACACAGCCTCCCTAGGCTCAATTAGGAAGAAATAGAACTTCTGAGCAGACCAATATCAAGTACTGAAATTGAAGCAGTAATAAAAAACCTTCCTAAAAAGGCCCAGATCAAATGGTTTCACACCCAAATTGTACCAGACCTACAAAGAAGAACTGGTACCTTTCCTGCGTAAGTTATTTTACAATATTGAGAAGGAAAAAACCCTGCCCAATATATTTTACAAAGCCAATATCACCCTTACACCAAAGCCAGGAAAGAACTCAAAAACAAAACAAAACAAAACAACAGTCCATTATCCCTTATAAACAAAATTCTTTTTTTTTATTGTTTGTTATTATAGGGGTACAGATGTTTAGGTTACGTATGTTGCCCTTGCCCCCCCCTTTCCCACAAGTCCCAGTCCCAAGCGTGTCCATCTCTCGGATGGTGCGCATTGCACCCTTTGTGTATGCATATATCCGTTCCCTCCTCCCCCTCGCCCCTCCCCCTTCCCCCTCCCTCCCTACCCGACATCCAATAGATGTTATTCTTATATGTACACTTATGTGTTGTTCAGTTACTACCAATTTGATGGTGAGTACATGTGGTGCTTGTTTTTCCATTCTTGCGATACTTCACTTAGTAGAATGCGTTCCAACCCTATCCAGGAGTATACAAGAGGTGCTATATCACCATTGTTTCCTAAAGCTGAA